>JAUZST010024256.1:0-31289 GCA_034779995.1 Parotocinclus haroldoi
CAGAGAGCATATGGACGATCCAGAAGAGGACTGGGAGAACATCATGTGGTCAGATTAAACCAAAATGGAACTTTTTTGGTAAAACCTCAACAACATTGAGTTGCATTCCAAGAGCACCATACCTACTGTGAAGCACGGGGGTGTGGAAACATCATGCTTCTGGGCTGTTTTTCTGCAAAGGGGACAGGACGACTGATCCGTATTAAGGGAAGAATGAACAGGGCCATGTATTGTGAGATTTTAAACCAAGACCTCCTTCCATCAGTGACAGCAGTGAAGATGGAACGTTGCTTGGTCTTGCAGCATGACAATGATCCCAAACACACTGCTTGGGTAACGAAGGAGTGGCTCTGTAAAAAGCACTTCAAGGTCCTGGAGTGGCTTAGTCTGTCTCCAGACCTCAACCCCATAGAACATTTGTGGTGGGAGTTGAAAGTCCGTGTTGCGCAGCAACAGCCCCAAAACATCACTGCTCTAGAGGAGATCAAAAATACCAAAATACCAAAATACCAGCTACAGTACAAACCTGGTAAAGACTTACAGGAAACGTCTGACCTCTGTCATTGGCAACAAAGGTTGTGTTACAAAGTATTGAGGTCAGGATTTGTTATTGACCAAATACTTATTTTAATCCTACAATGTGATCTCCTGGATTTTTCTTCCCATTTTGTCTCGGTGATGAAAATTGACCTCTCTCGTCTTTCTAATAGGAGAACTTGCACAATCAGTGGCTGACTAAATACTTTTTTGGCCCCACAGTATGTATGTTGGTTCTGTTCTAAAAAGCACCTGACCGTGACAGTAAGGAAGGCAAGGCCTTATGGGATTATGTCCCCACTGCAGCAATGGCTATTCCATTCGAGCCCTGAGTGATGGACTGTCATTGCACCCTGGGAATGTGTTCGTCTATGGCCCCATAATTCCAGAACCCCGCCCATGACCATTAATAACAAAATACAGAAACGTGTAAAAGACATAAAAAAAATAATTACCTTTTTTGCCAGGCTTCATTTCACCCGATTGGTCTGTCCAGTACTCTCGAATGTCAATCAAAATCTTTCCTTTGAAATTTCGGACACTAATGTATCGCATCCTCCCAATCTGAAACAGACATTACTTTCAGGCTTCAATAAATTCCTAGTAAAGATGTTTAGCGTCTTTTTTGCTGGAATACAAGCACGCTCAACATATTCGCAACTGGTTAACCCGACATTCAGAGCTAGGGTTAATCTGTATCATGAGTAGACAGGAACTAGTTAAGTGAATCCAGGGTTTATCCTAGATAACTCATGTTTCAGTGAGTAAATGGGCGCGCACGTTCTTTCGCCTAAGAGCAATGATGAACGTTGGCGAGGTAGGCCCAGACGTTACATTCTAGAGTTACGGTACAGTTAGTTTTTGTCGTTTTCATATTCTACGTTTGTTAAGATTTGCTTTTGATTCTGTACCAACCCATGAACAGAAGAACTGTCACAATTTCATGACATTTCATAGCAAGCTTTGTTGTCAACTGAATTCTCTGTAATAATAAACATGTGCCCTGATTTATCAGAACCACTCCTTTTATGGTTACGGAACGCGAGAGGGGGAGAGACTGGGTTCGACTGTATTGTGAATTAGAATTGTAGCCAGTTGTCTTGCTTGAATTTAGCCGCAACTTCCTCTTGACATGTCAGCGCCTTCTCAGTCGGCTCTTGCCACACCATGCTTGGCTCCAACTCTGGGTTGTGCCCCAAAGTTTTGAAGGAGGAAACTGAAATCCCGTTAGTCCGGCATAACATACAAATGAATAACAGGGATTCCTCAGAAGGGCACAAAGTTGCTTCACAGTTGTGGAGCTCTCCTCCACAGCTCCAAACACAAACAGTGAGCATCAAACACAAAGCTCAGGCACATCAAACCACATTCAGGCAAACGCAAGGTGAGACTTGATGCAAGAGCGAAATGTCATGGATTGAGGGATTAGCTTAAAAGACAATCTTTCATGATGGTGGAAAACCGCCGCAGCTGTCAATTTCTGGGCGAGACTGAGCGTCTTTCAAGCTGGTACCGAAGTAACAGAGGCTACCGTCAGTAACGCTACGCCGACAGGGACTCAAATCCTGCAGCGCCAGGCGTGTCCCCCTGCTTAATCCAGCACACGTGCCGGTCTGTCTGAAGTTTGTCAGAGAGCATATGGACGATCCAGAAGAGGACTGGGAGAACATCATGTGGTCAGATTAAACCAAAATGGAACTTTTTTTTGGTAAAACCTCAACTCGCCGTCTTTGGAGGAAGAACAATGCTGAGTTGCATCCCAAGAGCACCATACCTACTGTGAAGCACGGGGGTGTGGAAATGTGGTTCCAGGAGTTGACAGGCATGAGACGTCAAATGTAACTGCAATTTTGCCATGTCAGCTGCTTTTTAGGCAATTCTTGTCCAAGTCCAGGTATGAAGCTTCAAAGCAGAATCAGGCTGAGGCCAAGGAAGTCGTAACGAGAGCTGGCTGAGAAGTCGTTTGGGGCAGAGCACTACGCCTCTCACAGCTGAGCTCAGTGTTATATTATAAAACAGGACTCTTGGGTTGGCCTTTTAATTTTGGATTCACTCATACTTCGTCAGGAATGACGAACATCTAACCAGCTGAATTTCAACAGGCAGAGTTGAGGACATGCAGACTCCATACAAAAAGGATCCAGGCCAGTCCACCCTGGAAATGAACCCAGGACCATCTTGCTGTGAGGCTCCCCACCGAGCCACCCTCTAAGACGCTTTGGTAACTAGAACTGTTCGAAAAGCTTCAAGTGGAAACTCAAGTCTGTAGATATGGATACAAATCCTGGCACATTGCAAAGCAGTCCTCATGTGAGTTACAGCTACCAGCTTGTGAGCGTGTTTGGTATGGCAACATGGCTACTGTAATAAAGCGTTTAGATACATAAAACTAGTAACCTTAAAGAAACTGCATATGCTGAACTAGCACTGTGGTAATTGATCTGGTTAGCTTCACAACTGCTTCCTATAAAGTGTCATAAATCCCAAAACCAGCATGGCAACTATGAATTGTGCTTTGTGTTATCCCTTAAAAGAAAGATACTTCCTGGTGAACCTAAGTACCAGTAGTTTGATATCTGTGCAGGTATGCGCCGTTTCATGACGGTCCATTCACTTTAAAAATGAAGACGTTTTTAAGAGTAACGCGCTAGAAAAGGACATAAAAGCTTGTACTCTGAAAGACGCTTGGTCTCGCCTGAATGCTGACAGCTGCAGTTGTTTTCCCTCCATCAAAGAAAGTTTCTTTTTAAACTGATCCTTCTTTACATGGCATTCACTCTTGCTCTCTGTGTGACTGACCTGTGTTTGTCTGAAAATGGTTTGGTGCTTTGAGCGTTGAAGAAGAGCTCAGCTTACAGAGTTTAAAAATTGATTGGCTGGAAACTGGCGTTTCTTCAAGTGGGCTCATTCTCTCTTGGTTGTGTGCAGCCAGTGAGGTAGGTTGTGGCCCATTTCACGGTTCGCCTTTAAATTCAGATTCTAGTGTGTGCGCTTCTGACTGATGTCGTCATGCAGTTTTGATGGCGTATTTAGTGTATTAGAAATGCAAAATAAAAAAAAATAATAATAAAAAAAAACACCAGTAACCGAATGCTGTGTAGACAGTAGAGTCTGATTATCTTTACACTATGTCTGGTTAACGTCCATTTCCAATGTATTGATTTGTCATTGCTCAAAACTTGAGATCACTAGAACAAAGTCTGAGATGACGTGAACATATGGGAAAGGCAGGGTGAACCTGAAACATGTTGTCACCAGCGTCCTGTTCATTCCTAGCCGAGCTGCTTGATTTCGAGGTCTCCCCACTCTTCTGCTTTTTAGCAGGTTTCTCAGCTGGGCTCACCTTCTTCCTCTTGGCCTGGGAGAGATGGTGGGTCGATTAGTGTGAGGTTTTTAGAGACAGCTCTTGAAACGTTCCCAGCAAAGTGGCCAGGAGGTGCATCTGAGCACACAGTCCACACGGCATACAGTAGATAGACAAACTCTATGGATGTCTTGTATAAAACAAATGAATGCCCATATGAAATACCTTTGTTTCCGCTTCACTGTCGGAGTCACTGCCAGACGTGGAGGACAACACCTCTTTTGATTTGGGCATGCTGGAGAAAACAAGGCGGCAGTTAGTTAAACTTAAGCCAATACTGCCCCCAAGTGGTTTTTGTACAGTACTGTACAAAAGTCTCGAGGCATCATGCCATCTGTAACGTTCTTGTTCTAGCAATGGTCTAAATCTGTCTATGACTATATAGACATATTTACTGTTTCTTTATTATGATACAAACCCCAAATACAGGAAACTTGTATACCGTATTTTAAATGTTTAAAAAATATTCTATACAAGTATTTAGTGCGAGCTCCCATTACACTTGAGTAGCAGCAGCTTTCATCTGGATGCCAAGTTGGCACTCTTACAGTCTGAAGAAGCTTGATCAGGAATGGTCTTTTTGAAACGGTGGCAACCAAGAAACTACTTTTTTGGCTGGGTCACAGTAAATACTGTTTTGGATACAGAAGCCATTTCTTCCTAAATTTTAAGTTTGTTTCTCAATAAAGAGACTGCAAACTAATAATATACGATCATTATAGCATTGCTGGATCAACACATCTAATAGTGGCCCAAGACTTTTGCAAACCCTTCCAATCTACAGTACTGTTCTTATCCACCGTTTTTCCACTAGTGTGGGTGTGTGGGTTTTTTTTTTAAATCACAGTGCTTCTTTTTGCATTCATTGGTCCATCAACTGGAAAATTTGAATTATTATTTTTTCTACTACTAATTTAAATTGTAATTTGTTATTTATTTTAAACAATTTTTCCCATAATTTAATATACATTTAGTATTTGTCTAATTAACATCTAGGCCGCCCATGGAGGACGGGTCCCCTGTTGAGTCTTGGTTCCTCCCAAGGTTTCTTCCTACCATTTTAGGGAGTTTTTTCCTTGCCACTGTCGCCCTAAGCTTGCTCAACTTGGGATTGGCCTTTTAGATAATGTATTACTGTAAAGCTGCTTTGAGACGATGCTCCATTGTAAAAAGTGATATATAAATAAAATTGAATTGAATTAATGTAGTGTATGCCGTGTTTGCAATGTATGTTGTGATATATGCTCCTGATGTGTGTTTGTGTGTTGTACCATTTTAGGGCATTAATATGTCTAAGTCACCCTTATCAGAGTTGGTAATAATGTGTAGGTCTGCTTAATAAAGGGTGATATGAGCACGTTTGCTGTGCCTGATACTTCTGTATCTTCTCGCTAGAGGACAGTACATTTTGGCTGTGATTTAAAATGCAATGAATTTACAAGATTCACTATTGGGCTCTGTGTTTGGCCCCAAGTGTACATAGTTTGTTTATTTGGTTTATTTAATAGCAGCAGCATCACTGTACATGGTTATATTAATACACAAGTCTATTTCAAAGCTAGTCACGTATATACTCTGATACACTCACGTTTTTGCACTGTGGGAGTACCTGGAGTAAACCCATGTGGACACGGGGAGGGCATGCAAACTCCACACAGAAAGAACCCAGGGTGCTTCATCTGGGGAAACAGATGAGCTGCTGAATCTGACTTTATATCTACATGGTGGAGGAATATGATATGTGTCTAATAGAATGCACAATGAGAGAACTGTGTTTAAAAAGTCCAGCAGCAGTACTGTGTCTGATCCAGTCATGCCAGGACAACACACTAACACATCATTGTCACTGCAGTGCTGAGAATGATCCACCACCCAAATAGTACCTGATCTATAAAGGGTACTAACAGAGTCTGAAATTGTAGAACTATAAAGTCTTTCTATATGGGATTAATTGTCTAACCAAGAAGCTCCTAAAGTGATTGGTGAGTGTATATCATTTCAGTATGGCATACAAACAAATGTTATGGTAGGCTTCATTTCAGGCTGTGAGGCTGACCCACAACTCACACCCCCCAGCCAAATGTCTTATGTTAAATATACACTGCTTACAAAAAAAGATTATTATGGGATATTTCATTTTGAAGTATTCACTTCAGTATAAAGCCTCACAAGGAATGTCAGTCATTTAATATGCAAAATATTCTAACCTTGAATATTTTACATTTCTGGATGTACATTTGAAAACATCTGTAAGTGTTCACAACTGCTCACAACCAATGCAGCTCCACAATACTCCTGTAACTGGCTTCTTAATTAACAATTAATGAATTAGCTTTCAGGTTTTTTTTTTTCTTCAGGGGTTTATCTCAACAGAATGTAGGAAAATAAGCCACAAATAAAGTAACAAATCGAGATTATTAAAGATAACTGTGGCACAAGTAACTACAGCCCTACCTTGCTACTCGACTAATTCAGGACTCGTCAGATTTGCTTCTCGATGCCTTTTGATTTTCACCATTTCTTTGTCTCACAACACCTTTAGCTTAGTGCATATCTTCATTAACATCTGCAGCTCAGTGGCTCAGTGGGTAGCACTGCTACCTCACAGCAACAAGGTCCCGGGTTCAGTCCCAGAATGGAGCGGTCTGGGTCCTCCCCCTTGTCTGCGTGGGTTTACTCCAGGTACACCAGTTTCCTCCTACAGTCCAAAGACATGCGTGTTAGTGTAAATAATTACTCTAACTGAAATTGACTTGTGTATATATATATATATATATATATATATGTGACTAGTCTTGAGATGATCTTGTGTATGGATATAACCTAGCTAAAATGGCCACTGATGCCAACAGTTAACGAACATGTTAAAGAAGGTAAACAAACATTAAAATCTGCTGCAAACTTCCTTGCGTTTTTTAAATTTTAACAAGCCTTTTTACATATATTCAAATATGTGCAAATAAGTCGTCATGGGTCCTTAGGTGGTTAGTGATAACAGCCAACCAAAAAGGAAATTACTGAGAACTATGATAGTGCTTAAGTATTTATAATAAATAATGGTAAAAACAACTCCATTTATAAATATAATATCTTATACAGCGTGGATTTACTGGGGTACTGGAACCAATTCAATTTCCTTATGGGAATATTTCTTTTAGTACTCTGTTGCTATTTTCAGTGCTCTACCTGTGTTCTGGAACAAATTAACGGCGACCAACGAGGTACCACTGTGTACCAAGTATTTAAAGCAGTCATTAAAAGGTGTAAAAAAAAAATATTAATATCTCAGTTCGTAAAGTGTTTATCAATTTACAGGGTGATAAATGTTTTTTTGTTATTTAAAATAAATGTATTTAGTCTAAGCTATCATGTAGCTAATGCGCATACGGCATAGAACTGCATTGTTAAACCTGATCTTCATCACGGTTGATCCAAGTCCAAATGTTTGTCTCCTAAGAGACAAGTGTTCAAACTTGAGCCAAAGGTACAACTTTGCTATTTCTGAACAAAACCCTAACTTCTGTGACTATCTGTCTCAGGATCTTGGCGGCCTCTGCACAGGAACTGTATGAATAACTTGAATGAAACATGGCCAACTCGATCTGAAGTGCCTGCCTGTACAGCTCAGGATACGAGTCTTCTGTCCTGTCAAGAAATCCAGTAAGAAAAATTTCTTTAAGGTTTTCAAGCACATGGGGCCTTCCTTGATCAAATCGTTTTCTCAACTCTGTATCTATACAGCTGATACTACTCTACTTTGAAGTACTCGCGTGCTGAGCTCGGTAAACACATTTCAGTTCCGCCAGAGAGGCGCTTGGAGGGTTTTCGGAGATGAGGTATCTTAATTTCCTGTGGTTTATGTGATTCTACCATCTGTGTTGCCTCTTCAAACTTTGTCCGACAGGCCCTCTCATCTCTTTTTTGCTGCAGTGTGTTTCTTACACACGGCACAGCAGCATCCCCCAACAGCTTGTGCAGGGGAAACAGCCTCGGTTTTCTCCTCTGCCACACTTGATATTTAGCAAGTTTCTCTTGAAATGTGTTCGCTTTCTTGTGGCAACCATCCATTTGTTTAAAATTCTCTTGAGGGTGGACATTAACATTTGTCAATGTTAAAAGAGGCCTTTAGTCCATACAGACCTTATGGACAATATCAAAGGCTGGACTGGATAATGAAGAACTCCAGTCATATATTTGTGCTTCGTGTATAACTGATTTATTTTAATTATCCACCAGGCCACCCAAAAAAGATGGGTCCTTATTGAGTCTGGGTCCTCTCAGGGTTTCTTCCTGTGTGTCTAAGGGAGTTTTTCCTTTCAACCATCTTGCTCAAAAGGGATTTTTGGTCTGTTACTTTCTGTGAAGCCGTTTTGAGACAATGTCCATTGTAAAAAGTGCTGTATTTTTACATTTTAAATCGAATGGAATAGTGCGTGTGTATTGTGTATTGGTTGGTCACCAATCCACTCCAGTAAAAATGGTCTTGCATTAGCTTTATTTCCACACAGTGATCGAGATTTGGTGGATTCCATATTGGTGAAGTGATGAATTTAGACTCTTGAGACTAACAGAAATACTTGCACAGAAGTGTTTTGTCTTCATGGAACTAGTAATAGAGAATGTTAGAATTCGCTGCCACATCTGATAAACCAGCGGCCATTTCCTCTAGACTTGACGGTACCAACTTGTACTTATCTGTAACTGCACTTCTGGCTTTGTGCTGAACTGTCGTTTGACACTGAGGTTTGAATACTCTATAATGAGTCTTATCTCTGTTTGCCATGTCTTTAAAAAGTGCTTGGATTGTACCTGAGAGTTCATTGCAAAGAGTCACGGCCTGATAAAACAAGTTAACACAAAGAAGTGGCCATGAACAGACGTGTGTCCTGACCAGACATTACCACAGTATTTATGCTACTGTAATATAAAGTGTATTTTCACAAGAGAACTGGGTGCAAACGATGCATAAACGTCCCAGAGATAGTGTTAAAAACACAGAAGCCCAAACTGCTATACACAATTTTGTCATTTTGGAAATCAATATAATGTTATGACCCTGTGTAGGGGAAAGCCGTAACCTTTGGTATGATGGACCTGATCCTTTTATATGTCGGAAGCCAAAACTACATTGTTTGACAAAATGATCAACAACACAGAAGTACATATATCCTACCTATGATATCCCTGAACTATCCTCCCTGTCCACGCTCTCATCATGTTTGAACCAGAGTAAGATATGAAAAATGTTTTCTTTTTTAATATTTTACTTTTCATAGTTTCCATCTGTCTTACCATTGAAGTTAACCAGAATAACCAGACACCATTTACCTTGGGATCAATGCATTCTATCGATATATATCACACAATATGAAAAATTCGACTTTAATTCTAATCCTTAAACGTGGGATTTCTTAAATTGTTCTGTTGGGTTCTTCCACGTCTCGTCTCAGTAAACCTACAGACACCATTATAAAAGAAACCTGAACTTTCACATTTGTCTTAAGATAAATAAGCCAGCCTGCAGCCAACAGCAAAGCACTGCTTAACTCACAGCCTCACTCCTACATTTTTGTATTTAAACTCTGAATGGAAACTGGAAACTCTGAATATGGACCACCCAAGGAGGACGAGTCCCTTTTAAAATCTTGGTCCTTCCAAGGTTTCTCCCTTCCATATTCAGGGAGATTTTCCTTTCCACTGTCGCCCTAGGCTTGCTCAATTTGGGACTGGCCTTTTATGATAATATAATATTGTAAATCTGCTTTGACAATGTAAACCATTGTAAAAAGTGCTATATAAATCAATTTGACTTGATTCGAAACTCTCAGGAATAGTTTACATAATTTGAGATAGTGCCGAAAGGCAGCCTGAATGAACTGGATGAACAGGCTCTGAATTTGGAGCGTACCTTTTCTGAATTTTGGCTATTCTCTTCATCTCCTCCATTCTCTTCCAAGTCGTGCAGGTTCATGCATTTCTTGCACTTGTTTTAGTAGGCTGTCTTCTTTTCTCGTCGTGCGGCTTTACTCTCTTTTCCGATTGTAAATTGTTTTAAATGTGGGAGCTTCTCTCTCGCCTTTCCAGTTCTGCATACTGTTAAAAGCTTCAGTGCTGTTACAGCCGCTTTTCACTCCTGGTTATGGTTGAGGTCTACAGAAGAGAAAGAAGGTATAAACAAAGTAGTACTACTTACAATAGGACATGCACATCGACCTACGAGCAGCATTTACAGCTTGTAGCAGAAAGTCATACACAAAAACCAAAACCGAAACAAAAAGTCTCTATATACATTACCTGAGTTAGAACAGCCTTTAGTCTACCGGTAAGACACTTACACTTCACTTTACTTTTGCTCTTAAACACCTCCCTCTGCTCATGGATCCTATCAGTATAGATAGTCTGTTTACAGCTGCAACCCCCGGTGTTAAAAGATAAATATTAATTTCCTATATTTATCATAATTGTTTATTAATTCCCAGTCACTAAAGTTAACAGTTGGTGTTCAGATGGTTTCTACACAGCACAAACCAGTATCTTGCTAATGGCTGATGTTTCTTAAGTCTGTAGCTCCAGGTTCCTCCCTGCAGTGTTAGCTATCCCATCATATGTCTGACCTCTGAAGCCTGACAGAGATAAGCCTAATCTCATGATGACATCTAGTGCAACCAAACAAATCCTCTCCCCTGTGGTTGATGGTGATGTATAAAGGCCACTATTTTTCCGTGTGGCATCAAATCATGATCCACATATCTT
The DNA here is from genome assembly GCA_034779995.1 of Parotocinclus haroldoi. NCBI lineage: Eukaryota > Metazoa > Chordata > Actinopteri > Siluriformes > Loricariidae > Parotocinclus > Parotocinclus haroldoi. The sequence goes on from JAUZST010024256.1 coordinate 10,655, forward strand.
CAGCACACCAACTCCTGCGCTGTCCTAGAAAAATCTTGCGTTTTATCATTTATTAGGCTGAACTAAAATTCAGATAGAGACCATACAGTGCCAGTTATGTTCCTCACTATGCTGTTGGCAAGTATTTGAAGGATCTCATTTTGTGCTTGTGGTCTGATGTAATCATGGAAACGAATTGAAAGCCACTTAAAAAGAATACGGTCTCCTTCCACTTTAAAATTTAAAAGCTGATACAAATTCTGATGCATAGTCTCTGATGTCTAGACCCTGCCTTGCTAAGTACTGTACAGCACCCATTTTTTTTAAAAAGAGAGTGCCTAACGGCCTGTTATTGTTCACCGGATAACTGACTCCCCAATGGTTTTACCTCATTTACATAAACAGGAACGGCCTGAACACGAGTCTGAATAATGGCATGGACAGTACATTTCACCAGTACTTTCCACTGCTTTCTAAACTTCTCTTTGATGAGGACTGCGTCAGCTTTACTGGTCTGCAGTGGCTTCATTGCTTGAAAGGTTCTTGCCCAGTGGAAACACAGGACCCCATTTGATTTGGTACTATAATGGAGCCATGGGTGATCCTTATTTGACTTGCTATTCAACTTTTGCACAAGTAACAATTTCAGATCTGGCAGGTTTGGCTTCGCATTCTCCGTGATGTCTCTCCCTCGGGTTCTTTTCAGATTTTCGGCAGTTCTGCCCTGTCTGCTTGTTCTTGTTCCTACAATAGGACACAGTAGAAATACTGATCAGTGATAAAGGGGCAAGTAGATCAATAACATCTCATAATAAACCCGGCCTTATACTGTATATAGAATGAACGTTTGCTAGACTTTATATACATCATAAATATCTATCATCCCCAAATCAGAAGAAGTTGGCACAGTATGGAAAATGCATAGAAAACCACAGTGTTTCTTACATTTACTTGACTTTGACTTTTATTTCATTCCAGACAATGTGAACCTGAGATATTTCATATTTTGTCTGCTCAACTTTTTCATTTCGTTTGTTACTAAACAATTGCTGCATTTCAGGCCTGCAACACATTCCAAAAAAATTAGACAGGGTCACTTTAGAGATGAAAATGAATTAATTTAAAAAACGAAATAATGATGCGATTTCAAACAGATCAATCATGATTTGCAGCATCGAGGAAATGCTCAGTTTTTGATGACCAGCATGTCCAGAGGACCTCCAGTTTATACATGAAACTATTGAAATGTTTAAGAACAATGTTCCTCAGAGACAGATTAGAAGGGGTTAACATATTTCTCCTTCTCATACACAATATCATTAAATGATTCAGGGAATCTGGATGAATTTCAGTGTGTAAAAGCTAAGGGCACAAGCTTAAGTGTTCAGATGAATCAGTATTCCGGGTCTTTTTTTTGTAAAATATGGAAACTGTGTGCTCCAGACCAAAACAAAAATGACCTTTCACCCTGCTATAAGCAACAAGTCCAATAACTAGGGTCTGTCATGGTATGTTGCTGTGTCAGTGCAATTTTCAAATTGCATTTACACTTCTACGACTGCAGCATTAATGCAGTAAAGTACATTGAGATATTGGAGCAACTTCTATTGGAATATGTTGGAGGCTTGAAATGCAGGAACAGATTATTTTTCCATAACAAATGAAGTTCAGCAGACCAAACATGAAATATCTGAACTTCATGCTGTCAGTCAAGGTACCAACTTTTTCTGGGACAATGGTGTCCCAAAGCCTGATGAGGTGGGATATGAACTTCCTGACACTGTTTAGCCCAGATGTTACACTTGTAGATTTGATCCCAGGTGCACTTAAGCTGTCTTAGCTGTAAAAACAGAAAGTAAGACACTGGTTCATATCCCACTGAGGTAAGGGTTTCGGGTTATGGAGTTTTCTCCATAACATCCTTTTCTTGAATCGTTGGCACCCTGCCCTGTACAGGGGTGGTTCCCAGCCTGTACCCCGGAATAAGCAGATAAGAAAACAAATGAGCAAGAATCAATAGATCTAAATCTTTTTATTTTACAGAGCCAGTCGGTTAAATTGTATAATTTTTTATAAGGTTTTGTAGCCTTGACATTTTTTTTTTTATCACTCAGCACCTGTACCAGCTCATCACACTTTCTTTCCTCACATCTGAAAAAGGTGAAGGATGTTGCCTACAGCGTCATTAGCAGCATGTCTGTGACCTAACCCAGCACATTCACAGGTGTCTGCTGCACATCTTTCGTGAACCGCGGGTGATGCCTGCACTTCTCCCAGCTGCACGGTCCTTTATACGTGTGCCATATCGTTTAGAAACGCTGTATATACTTAACCTTCAAAATATGCCACATGGCAACTGTTGCTATGCAAAGCCGCAGTGCTTTTAAGCGTCGCTGAATGAAAGAGCGAGCATATTAATTCCTTGTGGCTGTTGATTTACATTCAGCTCATGCGTGCTTGACCTTGCTTAGTAAACCAGTACACAAATATTCAACATTCTTTTCATACTGTGCCTGGCGTTAACGCTGCTGCGTGCAGCGCATACTATCCATACTAAACCCATAAACCCGCCTGGCGTATCTATTAGGGGAGAACTTGGCATCTTTTCACAGTATTTATACCCTGCTCACAGAAACGAGGGGGTATTTCAAAATGAATATGAAGAGGATCTAGAGCTGCTGGACCATCTGATCCCGTCCATGCCCTGTCACGGGCGGTGGGTTTTGGCAGTCTTGGGTGACCGTACACCTTACTGAACAGTCAGTGAGGGGCACTTCTTACACACCCCCTGTGAGTGTTGAGCTATTGAGTGTGTAAGTAAGTTGTCATGCTGTATGGGATAAGACGTCACACTGGCCAGAAACAAAAATAATAAGTTAATTGTTGGTTTGTTTTATTGTTTTCACATTAGACAGCTGGATTAATCACTGAACTTTCGAATGAAATAAATAAATATCAGTTTCTGGGTCAGTACTGGAGCATCGTAGTGCTGATTAAAAGTCTGAACTGCAACAACAGCAAATCACTTCAAACAAACTTTCAGACACAACACTCAGTGAATTCAAACTAAACTCCAATGCTATGTGCCTTTTTATTCCAGTAGGCTCTAATTTATCCTCAGACTTCCCTAATTAGACTCATTGTCACAGTCCCACTGGCACTCACACAAATTGCCTGGCCTAGGGTGCACTGTTCACGAATCCACAGTTTGTCTCTCACACTAGATCCAAGTCTCATTCGGACAGCACCCCGAAAAACAGCTTGATGCAAACAAGGTACAGGAACTTTTTTTTAAAAATCTGGTAATGTGACAGGAAGCAACACAAATTGCTACAAACTTGTCCCAAACTACAATTTGTTATATTGTATATACTTAGATCTGCCTTCTACTAAGTACAAACAGGTCTTAACAATTCGAATAAATTATCCATCCATCTATTCATCATCTTCTAATCCACATGGGGTCAGGAGCCAGCTGGTGCCCACCCTGTAGCTCTGGGCACAAGGGTAGGAACAACCCTAGATGGGGTGCCAAACGATCATAGGGCACACACAAACAGTCACACACTAAGGGCCACTTTAGACAGAAAGGACCCAGGCAGCTCCACCCTGGGATTAAACCCAGGACCTTCTTGCTGTGAGGCAGTGGTGCTACCCACCGAGCCACCGTGCCTTCCAATCATTATCTTCCGTTTAATCCTCACGGGGTTGCGGTTCCCACCCGGCAACTCCGGGGGCAAGGGCAGGAACAACCCTAAACGGGGCGCCAATCCATTGTAGGGCACACACGCACAGTCACACATGTTAGAGACACCACTTAACCTAACATGGATGTCATAGGACTGTGGGAGGAAACCGGAGTACCCGAAGTAAACCCACGCAGACGCGGGTAGGACATGCAGACTCCACCCTTGGATTGAACCCAGGACCTTCTTGCTGTGAGGCAGCGGTGCTAGCCCATGCTAATAAATGTGTCACACAAACAGAGGCACAAGAGTTGAAAGAGCAGAAGGTCATCATTCACTTGAAACATTACATTACAGTCACTACGGTCATGTCTGGTCAACGTCCTATTCGCTAAGCGACCTGTTACAGTGAAGCATAATAGTGAAGATGTGAATGCGAAATTTAAAACATCAGGTCTGTGCTCATCACAGCTCACAGTGTGCATTGCCTTCCCAGACTTCGTATGACATCAGATCAAGTAGCTGCTCCCAACTACAGTAGTACTCCACTTTTAAGCAATGCCCTTTGATGAAGGAAATATGAAATGTGACAACTTACCCATATGACATGATGTCCCATGATCCAGGGCGATAAGATCACAGTATTTAAATCCTACTGAAGATGTATCATACAGAATAGTGCATCCTAAGGATACTTCATTAAGTGTAGAAATAAAATTAGGTTTTATGTCTACACATTTCATAAGGACTGCATGGACTAGTTTTAGAAAATTGAAAACTGTTACAGGGTACAAACATAAAAACTTCTAAATCTCAATAGCAGTTCTAACTGCCATTATTAAAGCGATATTAAAATCATCATACGTTACAGCCTCACAGCTCCAGAGTTTTTATTCCCAGCCTGGACTTTCATCAGCTAAACATAATTTCAGGCAATTTGTGACAACTAACTAAGGAACTTGATCTTTGTTCAGCAAAGCACATCAAACATTAAAATGGCACAGGAACGTGGCTTTTTAAAGTCTAATTGTTGCATAATTGATTTAATGTTAGTACCTAATAATATACGTTCATTTCATTTTTAGTCTGAATGATTAATGGCACTCGCACACATTTTGCAAACCTACTTTATTCATTTATTATCTAATCCGCTAATCCTAGTTAGTGTCGATGCCTAACTGGTGATGCAGTGTGAGGAACACGTCTAGACAGGGCTCCAATCCGTCATAGGGTACATATTCTGCCATGCTCACACACTCATACACTAAGGGGCACTTTGGAGACACCAATTATCCTAACATGGATGTCTTTGGAATGTGTGAGGAAACCAGAGTACCCAGAGAGAAAACACAAAGACACAAGGAGAACATGCAAACTCCACACAGACTGAGCCCAGGGTTGGGATTGATCTTGGCACTGTGAGTGCTCATTACTTTACCCATACTGTAACACAGGCACACGCTGTATTACCCCCACGATGGAGCGGTTTACAGTTTTTTTAATGTTATGATGGGAATCAGATTCAGATCAAAGAAATGCATTTATCAAAAAATGTATTCTGAATTTGGACTTTTCCTCAGGCAAGTGATCCGGACAGTAGCCAGCTGACTGAGCTAAGAAGCAGCGGCACAGTACATTTGACTTGCAGTATTACAACAGATATCTCGGAACCCATCTCCATCATGTATCGGCCACTATACTCTCTTCACTCTCTCCCTCTCATCATTCACCTTCTCTTTTCTTCTGCTCTTATCTCTTATTGGTTATTTTGTATTTACTTAATGGCATCCGCATCAAAAGTTATATTAAGACACAAGGTTATATCTTTGCATATCTTTGGAATGTGGAAGGAAATCAGAGCGCCTGGAGTAAACCCACAAAGGGAGGTCATGTAAAATTTGCTCAATGACCTTTTGCACTGAAAAAAAGTGACGGTCGGTAAACGGCGCACGTGTCCAGTCAAACCTTGTTACATAACCGAGAAATGGTACAGATAATGGATATTCCGACAACAGGAGTCCATATCCGTTATTATCCCATATCCATTATTTCTAGGAGAAAATTCCGGTCTTGTTCTGGCAACTTCAAAACCGTTGATACTTTTGGCATCCACTTAATATTTGAGTCGCGACTATCGTTGTTTTTCTCTCAGTCGCCCTTCTGTCTGTGTATCTGTCACTTCTACAGAAAGAAACATTAACAAGGAAGTAACCTAAAAGAACCGAGCGCCCACACGTATTTGTCTGTCTCTGTCTGTGTCACATCTGAGGTGTCCGAACATCCTCTGCTAGTCTGTCGCCCACTCTGGTTCTGCAACCCCTGCCTTGATTTCAACAGGCACCTCTCTCTAATCACCTGTCGCTATCTGCCTCTTTCAGAGCGTGCTTCTTTGGCTGCACTTTGTGCTGCGTTCCTCTTCAGCACTTTATGATGTTCGGGACATTTTAAGGCCGTTCTGGTCTGTGAGGCTGTGACTTTGGGACTTGTTTGGTGGTTGGGTTTTTTTTTCTTTTACCTTAAATTCATTTTTATATATCAAAAAAACTGACTTAAAATATATAAACTTACTTGTGTCTGACTTTGACTACAGCATTTCTGTACGAGTGTCGTGTCATTTCCTAGTAAATGTTGCTGTGTGCATGAGTGTAAATGAAATTAGTAAAATGTCATCTGTTTTTTTCACAGGAACCTACTTCAATCATCGGTTTTGTAATTTGTTCCTGTTTAAACTGAGATGGAAGGTGCAGGTAGAGGCAAACTGCCACTCCATCAACAGCCACTACAAGTAGCCATGACCTAACATGAACAACAGACACGCTCCGTTATGGTAGACTGATAGACAATCAGGTATCAATTGTTTAAGGGTCTGGATAATAGAGGAGAAATAAAAAAATCGATAGATTAGAGTTAGAAACTGTGGGGACTGTGGTGGCCTAGTGGTTAAGCTACTGGACCAGAAGACCCAGGTTTCTGTATCTGCCAAGCTGCCGCTGTTGGGACTAAAATCTTTTTTTTTTGTCCATACTGCCACAACTATTTCGGATTTGGGGTTGTTCTACTGGACGTATTATACAGTATTTATATGTGCTATTGATTATGAGTTGCAGTCTGGGAAATTGTCATTTAAGACCCCTGCCTTTAAGCTGTGGAAGATAGCTTAACATTATGCTACTTCTGCCTGAATGTGTTTTACTCTTTATGGTCTGCCATAGTCTGGTTTCATCTGTGGGGCTTTGCACAGCTCGGTGGATCTACAGAAAAGCAGCTCAAAAAACAGCTCAAAGGTCTTGTTGAAGACAGCATTTGCTCCCCTCTGCTTGTTTAAATCTGCTTAGCCTAATACTACGCATAACAGAGACATGTGCTAATGCTATTGTAGGATGGAACAGAATGTGGACAGTCAAGCCTACCTGATATCCTGGTATCCAATTTCCATTTACTGCATTTAGCCACTTACAGCTCATACACTTACAGTGGCCATTTCAGCAACACACAAAAGGTGATAACCCTATCCCTACATCTATACACAAGTCACATATATTTACTAAGTCAATGCCAGAGTACCTGGAGAAAACCCACACAGACACCAGGAGGACATGCAGACACCACACAAAGGACCCAGGTCACTCCAGCCTGGGGTTGAACCCAGGACCTTGTTGCTGTGAGGCGGCGATGCTACCCACCGAGCCCCCGTGCCGCCCCAGCTGGGACGCACAGGGAATATGCACATTACTGATGCAGCAAAAATGACAAGACCCCAAATAAAATGGTACCAACAACAAAAATTTGCCATTTTGCTCAACAAAATCAGGCTATGGTGTTCCCAGTCTCCAAGTCTGTAACTCAAAAGTCTCTCTTTGCTCTGAGATCAACATAAATCTTCTTCAATTATGACCAGACTATTTTCTTTCACTTTTTTTTTTCTCTCTTTCACGGCTAAAATATTTGCTTTAATTTCTTTGCTTAGGCTTTCATTTCTGTGATTTGAATAAAGGCGATACGAGATGTGTTCACAGTTTGACATTTCCCTCCTTCAGTTTCTATCTTACTTTCTCAACGATCTACTCACATCAGTGACGCTCCCACTCTTAGAAACTTAATTTGCTGTCTGTCAGAACAAGTAAAGAAACACTTTCACTACTCGTGTCTTTGTAAAACTTGTCGTCTTTGCCATCGTTCGCACCTTATTTTCACAGCCTCTTTCACAGACATACAAACCGTACCGTTTGCCGGCAGCACCGCATATATGGCAATCCCACCTTTTTACTGGCTTCCTTGAAGTGTCATCCAGGTAGTGCCTGTTAGGACAAAGCTTTACTTGTTAACACTCCATGCCCACGTTATGTGTTCATGATGAATGAAGTTCACACAGCTGCCATTTTCGGTGTACCCTAGTCACTACCAGAGGGGTGCTGCGCTCTGACAAGGAGCTTTTTGAAATACAGGTATGTGCTTTTTAACGTCCATCTGAAGTTCTCTCAGTGTAACTTACAAACTCTGGACATTTCAGTCATAAACACAATCAAAATGCCAAAGAATGAACAGTGCTTCCTGACACATGACTATAGTACAATGCGTACCCTTAGCCTGTATATTCACGTTACGGCAGTTTAAAAAGGCTGTGTCCATGGTGATGGTTGGTGCTGTTTTTACAAAACATAATCCTAATACATGCTTAATTTTTATATGTGCCTGTATTTGTCATTTGTTTAAAATACTACTTTTTTACTGAAATTGATGAGCCAAGACCACACAATTCTGTTTGAGTTTTGTTTGATTATGGAGACCTTGTGGTGAGCTGTTAAATCCTGCCTTTGCTGGGGAGCCACACACTGCTGGTGTAATGGATGAGGATCTTTAGGACCAGCTGCAACACCTGTGGGCAAATGTGTCACAGAACACCATATGGAATCCACCAATGCCCAACCACATCTCATCCTGTATCCAGGCTAGAGGCAGCCTAACAGGGTACTAGAGCCTTCTTACAATCACTCAGATATCATCATTACATTTAGCCAATGACTCTTATTTTATTAGTTTAAATATGGTTTTACTTATCAAATATTAACTGACTAGGTGGACCAAAGGGAGAGGTGCACAGATGAATAAAATCTGTGAAAATGTTAGAGGAAGTTAAACATTCGATTTTAATGTAAAATATGGTAAAGAATACTTTCTAATAAACTATGTAAGAACACAAGGATGGCTACTGTGGGAAGCAGGAAGGGAGCATACAGATTCAAGGTGAAAGAACAGAAAAGACAAAACCTTCTTTTCCGTAACACTTTGCTTCATTTTCAATTTCAGAGAAGGTGTTCTCGGCTCACACCAACTAACGAAGCAAATCCTCCAACCTTTTTTTAAACCACCCAAGCCAACAGACATATAGACATAGCCAGAATGAAAACATAGAGAGATTCTGTCTACTTCCCTCAACGTATACATACCTATAGCGTAATAACTGGTGGAAATCACCAGAACACACACAGCTTATTAAAGCTACTGTTTGAATCAGATTGGATATGCACTACAGTAAGTGAGCCGCTTGCCCAGGGGTGATAAAACTCTGCTTTGACCTTTGAGTAATAGATCTGTTATATAAAGGTATTGAGAAATGATTGTCAGTCAGACCATTTATTTAAAGACCTTGGTGAAGCCTGTCCGGGCTGAAAATGATCCTGCTCTCCCAAGAGGATGAACAAATTGACCATCATCCGTTTCATTTTTGTTCTCTCACTCACTTTTTTCACTTTCTCTGTTCTATTTTTCAGTCAGAAAATATGAAAGAGAATTGTATTGGCTGTTCAGACTGAAGGTTTTCTTCATCAAATTAAAGCACTTTGAAATGTTATATATGCCAACCAGTTATCACCATTCCTCACTCTCATGATTTTTTGGGGAAAAAAATAGGTTTTCAGAACGATGTGTTCTATATTTAGACCCAAGGGACATGGAAAAGCATCAAATACGGTCTTGGTATAAAAGTTTGGGCATCACTGGTCAAATTCAGTGTTATTTCTTAATGACATTTTAACGCTCCTTGTCCTGCTCCGAGTGATGGAGCTCGATCCTGGATGATACAGGATACAGGTGAAAAATGGTAGCATTGGTAGCATACTTAAATGAGCTCAAACATAAATCGCTGGTAGTTAAAGCGCCATTGTTAATTTTACATTCAACTCTGTACTTTGTGCACCTCAGAAGAACTGGAGAAAAGTTGGTGACTTAAGAAGTTATTCGTAGAAGTTGCTTAAAGCATTTAAAAAAAACAAACAATCACATTGTTACCCAGGTAAAATATAATGTAATTAGTGACTTCTTTCAAATGTCTTTATTATGGTGTTTCATTTTGCACCATGCCTGGTTTGAGTTTTTTTTTCACCCCCATGCGATCACAGCTATCTGGCTTTCGATGTACACTTTGGGGCACTTCCGTTTGAAGTGGCAAAACAGGTTGGCTGTTTCTCCACCAGCTGTGCCGATCTTGCGCTTTTGTGCATTACTTTTACAAAATTTAGCAGATGACTATTTCTAGAGAAACTTAAGAGCAGTACTTTGTATTCTTCTTAGTAGACATTACCTCATACAAACACACGAGATCCACCCAACAGCCCAGGAGCCCCATCCAAATAAAACCCTGTTAGGAGGTGATTAGGTATAGATATACCATTGATCGTGCATCTGCAGCATTGCTGGCCCAGTGAGGAGACCAGCTGTTTACCAGAGACATCCAGAGATGAGAAATACTTTAAGTTGAACAAACATTGCAAACCTGGACATACGGCATCGTAGATCTCATTAACTTGTGGCCCATATATAAAGACTGATTTTGCCTTCAGCTGTACATCTTTCAGTTGTAATTAATAAAGATAAACACTACCTACACTGGCTCCATCAACATCAAGTAGCCATGACCTAACATGAACGACAGCTTCACATCAGCTGATATGTGCATCCAATTTAATAACTGGCACGAACCCAGGATCACATTAATTACACAAAGTCACTCCTTAGAGCAGACTGTAACAGATTCCGGACCTCCCCAACCTGGAAAATGTCACCCTGGATTTATTTGAAGCACCGTCTATCAAATGCCCTTAAAATCCTTACCTTCCCAACACAACAAACTGCAGTGTTAAGCTAAAGTACAACTCAACTGAACAAGCACTCAGGAGACAAAGGAGTCTGATTTTCTGACGAAATTTAATCTGATCGGTTTGTGCAGATGGCTTCCTTCTTTGCTTTTAAATAATAGCCCTGCTCCTGTGCCAAGAGGCTGTAAAATCAAGAGGAGATATTGATCTACCAGATTTACATAAATACCAGCTGGCTGGAGTGGCTACTGCGTTTAATTTAAAGCCTTTTGTCCCCTCATCTAACTTTCTGTTGTAGTTTCGATGATGAAACCCGTACATATTATCAATAACCCTACTCAACATTTCATGTTGGCTAGGAATTTCTACACAGCACAGACTGGCTCAAATGGGCAGACAGATTTTTGGCTGAAAATCCAGCTTGATTCCATTTGCTTACTTTTTTTTTTTTTTTTTTTTTTTTTAAAGCGATGTCCATGCCTGCCTGGCATAGAAATGTATGAGCGTATTAGAAACCCTTTGTTATACAGAGAACACGCAACAGTGATCATACAAAGAGTGAGAAAGCAGGCGCCGAGAGCAATCCTGAAGTGACCAGTTCATAAAGAGAGGCATGAATCACTAATACAGTCTATATAACAGCACATCAGAGATTAACTATACATGCAAAAGTTTGTGGACACCCTCTTCTGATTACTTTGCGCTGCTATTCCAACAGCAATCGCTTTCTGGATTGTCCTCAGACAAATAGTGGCTGTAAAATAGGTTGGACAGAAAATCCCAGTGACTCTCTTAGAACAACAAAGACTATTGTGGCAGCAAAGGTGGGCTCAAACTCCATGCTGATATCCATGTTTTGGATGTAATTATTTGGGTGTCCACAAACTTTTCTTTATTATGGTTTATATCAGATCGATGCTAAAATAAGTTGGACTTAATCTGATTTCAAACATTTCAAAAAGCGACTTTGTGCAAAGTTGCTGCTTACAAATGACACCAATAGTTAAAGCTTGTTCCTACCTACTCTTGACTAAAGGGTTCAGGCTTCATGGTCCAGCACTGCCAAGCAGCCACTTCTTGGACCTCAAGCAAGGTCCTTATCGCAGAATTTCTTGATATGCATCTTGTAAAATTGCGCAGTGGTAGATAAGAAAATCTGTCAAATGTAAATGTAACTTCATAAGGAGGACCTAAGAAATGTTGAGGAAACCCATGCAGATATGTGGAGAACATACAAACTCCACACAAGTGTGGACTGGGAATTGAAGCAGGGATCTCTGGAGCTGTGAGGCCACAGCGCTATCCACTTGTGCCCACATGCATATGGGATACGACGGTACTGGATTAGTGACTAGAACCATAGTGGTCAAACTGTCAGTACTGGGCCCATAAAGCTACAGGTAACCTAACCCAATGACTCGAATAACCTCAAACATATGCCCTTAGTCATATCATTTCAGGGTATGTTTAAGAAGAGAACGGCTGCACCATGGTTTGTATCTCCAGTACGTCATTTTATTAAACCTGTATTTAAAAAAGTTACATATACACATAAAACAATTAGAAACATGCACGACATTACTGTACAGGATGAGAGAATCGCTTTTCAATATGAAAATAGCATTCTGATCAAACATGTCATCTCACAGAGATTAAAAACATTCAAGTAGTACAGCACTATCAAAAACAGTGTGTGTGGATGTCAAAAAAACAACAACAAAAATTACCCAAACCTCACCTGCTACAGCTGGAGCACACATGCTAATATCTGTTTAAAGCAAAACTAACTAAATCGTATTCCAAATCCACACATTCAGCTCATTACATGGATAATGGTACCGTTCGTCACGTGTCACCCTTGAAGCTATAAATGAACTTTTTTTTTTTTTCTAAGAAAAATGACAATAAAATGCAACAAACAACAGCTTCAACAAAGCAAAATAAACAACAGTACATTGGAAACAAAAATGTATCAAAATAATGTAATCCAGTTCTTAATAAGCAAATGATTGTTCAGATTATGTTTGTTCCCATTTCCAGTACTGTTCTCCTTCGCACAGATGGTTTAATTGTTTTCTCGTTTATCACAGACCTGTCTGAGAACCCCCCAAAACCAATTACACTGGGCGCATAGACGGTACAGTGGTGCTTGGAAGTTTGTGAAACTTTAATACATTTCTGTATTTCAGAAAAAAAAAAAATCTTATTTTTACAAGAGAACCCAATTAAATAAATGACAAAAAAATATATATATTACACTTGGTCGTTTGTGACCCAATTGCATATCTATGAGTGGCAAAAGTTAGTGAACCTCTCTTAGCAGCTAACCTGTTTATTTGTTTGTTTCTATGGATTATTTCGGCCATTTCGGTAGCACACGCAGGGCTATTTCTATACATGTGGTTACATCAAGAGTAGCCACTCTCTCACAGACACACACATCCCCAAGACAATACTGAATGAATGTGTCGTCCATCGGTGGGTAGGTGAACGGTCACCCTGTTATATTTAAAGAATGGGAATGTGTCAAAGTTTGATCTTCAGGAACACGTATTTGAAAATGCATCATGGCTCAAACATAAGAGAATTCCTCAGAAAAAGAATGGTTAATACTTAGCAGGCTGGAGGAGTTTAAATAATAATAATTAATAATTAGGCAGTCTGGGCTCCACCAATCCACGATCAGTGTATAACTGCAGACCATTGTTACCCTTCACATCCAAAGATCACTTCAAGGTGTGTGATAGTCTGTAAGACCAAAGAGACACCCAGGGGAACTTCTAAGCAACTAAAGATCTCTCTTACATTGGTTAATATGCATGTTTAAGAACTCATTCATATATTGGAACATGAAACAACAATGGGGTGAACAATAGGAGAAAGCTACTGCTCTCTAAATGAATACTGCTTGCTATCTGCAGCTGCTAAAGATAATGAGAACAAGCCAGATGTCTACTGAAAAAATGTTTGTAATGAAGCAAAAAAAAAGCGATGAGAAGCGATACAATCGGAGAGAGGAACTGTACAACATGATGGCCTGCCAACATTGATAGAACAATAAATACTAAATTATCCCATCAATTCGAAAGGAACGTCTCAATGCATCTGTCCATGAGCTGGATGTCAGGAGAATGTGGATTATCCAGCAAAACAGGAACCCAAATCACACATGATGTTCGACCAAAGAATGGTTAGAGAAGAATAAAGGTGATAATTTGGGCGGCCATGTAAATGACTTGACTTTAATAATCCATTTGGGGAAATGCAGCACCCTGTCAGAGGTAAAGCTTTTGTATGGCTAAATTTTAAATTAAATTTCAAATTAACCAATACGCCAATAGCATCTTTGGAGCACTCAACTCAATAGCCAATATGGAGGACTTAACAGTGACTAGAAACGTTACACCAGATTCTGAAAGCAAAAGGTTCACATACCTTAGCCAGTCGTATATGCCATATTGGATCATTTTCCAAAATAAATAAATGGCAGTGTCAACATTTTTCTAATTAGTTTAATTGTGTCCTCTTTACTTTCAGAAGCTTTATGATTTGGGTCATATTTATGCACAACTCACAAAAATTCTTAAGGGCACCACTGTAAAGAATTAAAATCTGAATCACAAATACACACACACACACACACACAGCAGCTCCTAATCCAGAATAGGTTCCGAAAGAGTTGTGTCTGTACAGCAAGTCTACTTGAAGCAGGGAGGGGGGGGAAAGTCAGCTTGCCTTCAACTTTGTGCTGATTTTTATTTCACTTTGAAAGTGGAATCAAAGCTCACGCAGTGGCGCCGGCGTTTTGAATGACCTAAAGTAAATGGCCTTAGTAAATGCTAAAATATTCACCGTTGCTTTTCCCTTTATCAGTCGCCATACCCCCCGCCCCCCAAGAGCAAAGGCGGGTAAACGATGGCCAGATCCAGCTGAGACTGGACTGTCCTAATAGAGCTGGTTGTTCATCTTCCCTCCGATGTCCTAAGACCCATTACTGTCACCTGCTCAGTCTAATGTGATTCGCTCTGTAAAATACTGGGATACTGTAATGGTTTCTGAATCACCATGTGGATCAGACAGTGCATTATCACCAAATGAAAAAAGATCAGGAGCTTCTGGGCTTCCAGGCCATGTGCACTTTGGGTCCCAGCAGATAAATCCCAGGAGGGATACCTGCTATTTATCTATTATTCAAGGCATAGAGGTGGAACATTTTACTGAAGCCACTGTAGAGACCTCCTCACAGTCTTGTGCAGTGCTACAATGGTAAAGAAAGACTCGGTCGATTTTTAGGTTGCTAGCATTGAGAAGATAAATGCTGATCTGCAACAGCTCAAATGGACTCAAGAGAAAAAGCATTCATCCTTTTGTTCAGAGACTGCACGATAATAGGTCTGCTCTGTCGGGTAAAGGGAAGTGTTCCAATTTCTTCAAGTTATAGGTGACACTAGCCAGTAATTTCTGCGCTCACATGTACAAAGGGGATAGTTAGCGCCCTCTTGCAATTGTGTTTCTGGCAGCTTCAGCTTGGGATGCCAAGTGGACCCTTTGTACAGTCTGAAGAAGCTCGACCAGCACTTGTGTTTTTGGAAGGGTAGCAGCCAAGAAATCTCTTGCTCGGAAGGGGTACAGGGTGAAAAGGCTAAAATAAGATGAGATAACATATGCTAAAGCTCACAAAGATTGAAATGAAGATCAGTGGAAAAGAGTATTATAGTGTAACGAATCCAAATTAGATTTTTTTTGGGTTCTTATTTATGGTCATATATGAACTTTTGCATTTGAACTTTTGAATGCACATCACAATGAGCTGAACTATTGTGGCCTCCCGGTTCACCACAACATGTAGAAAGGTGACACGTGTCAAAGTGATGTCCACATGAATGGCCAGACCCAGGGTTACACAGCAGAACATTGCCCAGAGCAACACGCTGTGTCCACTAGCCTCGTCATCATTTTGTCAGGTAAATGGCATGTACGCACCCAGCCATCTATATGATGTCAGAGAATAACAGGGACCCAGACCAGGAAACTGTGAAAATGACTTCATTTTAAGATATCCCCTAATTTTTTGAGAGCAGTATTTGAATTTTCTCCTACATCCAAGACATTGACAATGAGAGCCGACTGTTTATAGTTGTAATATATCCCAGACATTGGCACAGTAAAATAATTAACCCCAGTCTCTGAATGCTCAATGTTTTTGCTCATATGTTCATATATTTGTACACATTTCCTATTCCAGAAATCCGGAATTTCACAGGTGAGTGGGCTTACACTGGAAGGGGAGCTTGTTCAACATTCGGGACTCTCCTTTCCAGCCTATGTCCTGCTACGCTTCCAACAGACAATTCCTCATTAAGCTTCTTCAAACTCTAAAAGGGTCAACTAGGGATCTTAATGAAACTGCTAAATGCTGCTGTTGCTCAAGTGTAAGGGGAAGTCACACTAAATAATTGCCACCGAAGCCTATAGGAGCTGTTCTTCTTAAAATAATGACGCATGGTCCTCATACCATGTCTAAAACAACAACTAACAGTGGCCTAAGACTTCTGCGCAGAACTGAGTAGGTACTTTCTCACCAAACAGTTCTAGTGACTAATATGGGCGGAAATATTCCTTACTGAGCTTTTTTTTGGTTTGCATCTTCCGCGTGAGTTGGAACACTGACTTCCACTCATGACTCAGAATCATGTTGCTTCTTCTCGGTCGCGTGTAGGCTCAGTAAAGCCTGGACTAAAAGGTTCCCATACCCCACTGCCTTCTCAAAACTGCAATCATCCTCAGTTCCTGCTGTGCGAATGCACGACAAAGGAGGCACAGGCGCAATCGTGACTCTAATCTGGGTCAGTGCGGTGGTCTAGCCAATCGCAGCTTCGCCACCTGAGCGTACGCAAATAATTGTACTTTCTGTATTCTATTTTTAGTTACATGTAGTATGGTATGTCACAACATTTGTATCTTGGAGTTGTCAGCTAACGGAAAAAATAACACCCACAATCCTTAGACCGCTCAGCAAACCCCAATGGACTGAGAGGTTAACTAAATTGGGGGGAAAAATGAATTAAAGCGTACTTTAAGTTTGTCGCCCTTGATAAATAGCTTGATTGCTAACTAGAGAATAAAGCTGTTCGTCAAGTGTAGCTTACTGGCTTGTTTACTCTAGTGGGATCTATAAAGCTGACATGTTAGCTAACAATAAATTGTAATCCAGCACAAATGCTGCATGGTGCCAAATTTACACATGTAAGGAAAAATCAATTACATACTTCCTGATGTGTAACTGCTCTCCTGCTGCTAACTGCTGTCAAATCAGCATCATAATTTACGGCTCTACCACGACCCTCCTCACCGCTAAAGGAAGTCTTGATGATGTACGCCTAATTTAAACAGGTTTGGAGCTAATGTTAAGAAGGCACAGCATCAAATCATCTTTCGTGAAATGGGCACGGTGAAGCTGCTGAACCTAAAATGGTATGTCATAAATCAGTATAAAACCACTTAATAACCTCACAATTCCATATCAAAAGGAATTAAAAGCAAACATTTAGACAAACAGTAGCTTGGCAACAAGAAGAGAACATGACATGGACATCGTCTACTTTGGCATGTAACATGAAAGTAAGGCATTTTGTTCCCCTCGAGGGTCATGGAGACCTGCAGGAAAGTAGTGCATATGAGTCATGACATCCGTGTACGGTACAAAGAAAAAGATCCGGACATAGCCGGTCGTTTTCGGCGCTTGCCATGAACCCACGATACGTTGCACGTAACACGCACACAATATCCCGTAGCTTAGTCTGCCATAGTCTTCTTGTTTTCGTCCAGTTTTCACGTTGCTGTTTCAGTAACAAAAGAGATACTCCCAATACACGGCTCTGTGATATGAAAGTAAAGAAAAGCACAGATGATTCAATTAAAGTAGAAGGACGTCATGATGGCGTTTTCAGAAAGGGTTTAGGATTGTTAATGCGATAATTAAAAGCAAAGACAGAGGAATGGTGGTCGGATGCCATGCTCTCGAACCCCGCACACTCATACCTGCAAGAGAGTGAAGAGAAAATATGCCTAAACAGATCAATTAATTTCACACAGATGCAATCATTGACAGCTTCTATTAGGCCTGCATATGTCATTAGAAATGGTACTGTCAGTAAGATTGCGTAGTCGAGAGCAAAAGTAAATATTACTGTCATCATATATTACAGATATTTTAATTAACATTTGTGACTTATTAGGTCGGGGACATTACTATGGGTGGGTGTTGTGGCCAAAATCCTCCATCACGGTATATGTAATTTTAAATCATTATATCATTTATATCAAAGCTCTAAAATAAAAACTAATTACGGATAAAAGTACATTTTATAATGGTAGAAGATACGACCTCAAATAAGACTTCTCTTACATGTACATATATTTCAATGTAGACAGCATGAAACCAATAAAATTATCATTTATCATATTATTATAGTCATTAATAAACCCAATTACTGCATTTCAGGACTTCAGCACAGTACCAAAACCTGGACCGGGGACATTTTAGGGCTATTAATGAGGCAACAAATAGGTTTGTTGATTTCAAATAGGTAATGCCAACCGGTTAATATAATCATGATTTGGTATCAAGGGTGATCTAAGGGCCAGAGCTTTAGGCGTAAATGAGACCAATGAGACCGCCTTTTTAATGTGATCATTCAAAAACTTGTGAAGGAAGAACATCTGACTTTTGTGGTAAGGGGAAACACTGAGTAAAAAGACACCAAAAAATATTTGAGAAAACCCATTAATGCTGAGCCTGCGAGCCACAAAAGCATTCATTTTTCAGGATTGGAAAATATTAGGTTTAAAATAGACTGCTGATTCATTTTGAAATATCCCCTAATTTCTGTGGCAGTACATATGCTTTTACCATTATCAGCTTTGAGACAAACTTAAACAAAAAAAACAACAACACAGCGACATTTTTAGGGGTGCTAGGACTATTTAGGATGGTTTGATCACCCCTAAAATGGAGCTAGACACCTTTGTTTGGAACAAAAGCAGTATGTATGAAAGTCTGAGGCTTTCAAAAGCAAAAATAGGCAGAGCATCTCCACTTTGTCAAGGAATGCCTGAAAAATGTATAGAAGTGTTCCTCACACAAAGACTGGATAAGGTTTGTATATTTCTCCATTTAAACCATTTAAGCAATCTGGAAGAATTTCAGGGTACAAAGAGCAAGCCTGATCCCACTTGTGGGAGACTCTGAATAAAGACATGTGCTAAAGAGTTTATAGTTAAATTCCTTTACAAAAATGCTTTCAATGCATTTTAATGAAATCCCAAAGAAGCCAGAGCATTTAACTGCCGTCAGAGGACAAACAATTTAACACCAGTGACCATCATTATATTTTATCTTTGAACATCAAGTGCCATAGTATCAGGAGGTGTAAAGAACGAGATATCAAACGCTCATTAAGTCCTATTTTTATTTCATGCCTCAATATATAATTCATTCATATTCACTCGTTTATCTTCAGTAATGGTTCCCCAAAGATTTACAGCAGGTTGGCAGAGGGTTGCATCATGTTTGAAAAATTAGTTGTCAAAAAATAGTGACCTGGTGTGTGACTAACATCAAATCCAAAAAATAAACTGAGCAGAAAAAAAAAAGATTATTAAACTCTAAAAGTACATTCTGTGCTTGGATGAGACATTGGCAATTTGCGGGACTGGCTGTGTCTAAAACAGGGATGAAAGAGAGGGGTAGGTGACCATCCCCTGGTCTGCACTAACAACCTTTACCTTGCAATTAGGGCTGGCTCGATACCATTTCTTTATGCCCCATGCCCAATATTTCTACTGCAAACTTGAATATCTGGCGATCCCAACAACAGAACGATACACTGCTACCACCTCTTGAAACACTGGCGTTGCATGTGTTACACTCGGCTGTTTTATTTTTGGTCATCCTTGAGATAACAGTAACTCCACACAACTGACATGATGACCACGCTGCTAGCTAACAGTTTTAACTCCAGTTCCAGCTATAGCTCATGTCACAAATCTTTGTTTACGGCGTGTCGTCCAAACTGTAGTAAAGCATTAACAAGATAGGAAAGATATCAGATTAAATTGTTTTTTCCCCCCAATCTGATCTTCAATCCAGTGATTCTGCCACATATCGTGCCGATACTGATACAGAATATTGGCTCGGTACAGCCCTCCTTGCAATGCAACAAAAATGGACCCCCACTCTGACTGCTCACTCATGTGTTTCCTGTGAATTTCGGCACAGATTCTGCACAGCCCAATCACACCCCGCCAACACCCAACTAGGATAAATAGCGACAAAAATTAGGTTGTGCAAAGTCTGTGACAGACTTAACACACTCATTTTAGGCTACAGTAATCTAAATCTAAATCTAAACCACAAGAAATCTACTGTATGTGCAAACGGTACGTAAATGCACCAGGTAAGTGATTCCTGATTGGCCGAATCTACAAAACGGATTCCAAAAAAGTTGGGACAAGTAGCAATAAGTGGCTGGAAAAAAGGAAGTTGAGCATATAACGAACAGCTGGAAAACCAATTAACACTAATTAGGTTAATTGACACATGATTGAGTATAAAAAGAGCTTCTCAAAGTGTCTCAAGATGGTAAGGATCACCAATTACACCATTGTTGCACAGAAAGATAGTGCAGCAATACCAGAATGGTGTTATCCAGAGTAAAAAAGCAAAGACTAAGTTATCATCATCAACCATGCATAACATCATCAAAAGATTCAGAGAATCTGGAACAATCGCAGTGCATAAGGGTCAAGGCCGTAAAACTCTACTGGATGCTCGTGATCTCCGGGCCCTTAAACGTCACTGCACCTCAAACAGGA
>JAUZST010024267.1:0-31281 GCA_034779995.1 Parotocinclus haroldoi
ACACACACACACACACACACACACACACACACACACACACACACACACACACACACATACACACACACACACACACATATCTCTATACACTTTCTGTTAACGAGCAGGAAATACATCCTGGACATTGCTCATGAAGTTATTGGTTATCATAGCCATTCCATATCTCTCACAGTTTTGTAAAACTTTACTCTTAGTATGAAGGAAATTTCTAATGGACGATGAAATAGACTTTATTCTGCCTTGTGTGCTTGTTTGGGTACGTCTGCACTTAACACAGACAAACTTTGGGAACCACAGTATAACTGCTTTACTCTGTTATCCTTCTGGGCAAGAGCGTGATGTGAACTGATGAGTGTTTGCACTGGTAGTGAGAAATTAGGCAAGCTTCTGCTATGTAGAAAGCAATCATGTCTCTTACATTTGTTTGTCATGTAAAACGGTGTTGCCTCAACCCCCTGCACCATAGTTGAGTCCATTTTTAACCTCCATGAAAACAGCAAGCAGTTAAGCTATATCGGCACTATGACAGTACTAATACCCATGAATAATTTGAATCAATACGATCATATTACAGCAGACCCTTTTGCAGTTAACCCAATAACGCAGTACACTCACATAGTCCTCGGACCATTCTGGCTGAGGTGTGTGTGTTTTACGGTTGCGGCTCTCTCTGTGGTTGCAGTAGTCTGCCTGTTAAAGAACATGTTATAGACAGTGCTTCCCCAGTCTATCAAGCTGTGAATCCCATCGAAGGTGACCTGGAACCTGCAGATTGGGCAAGAAGGGCAGCCCACATGCAGTCCAAGTCTTTTCGTCTTCTCGCCCATATCACCGGCACTGAATACTGTGAGTGTGCATTACAGACACATTATGTTTCTCATGTAACCTTTATGTTCTGATTACATCAATTACAAAAATGCCTGCAATTGATTTTGTTGTTCGACCCATTTTGAACTGAATATATTTGAACTGATTTCTCAAATATGAGGTTAACCTAAAGTGGGCAATTTTCTAACACATTTACCTTATATGCATTTGCTTTTTTAATGCAGCTTACACATGGGTTCAGTTTACAGGAATACAGTTGTACAGGTTTTTTTTTCCAATTTACAATGAGAAAACGTTCAGCCGACATATGCGTATCTCTTGTCAAGAGACAAGTTTCTGTTGAATGTGTATTTGTGTTTTAACGAATTCCAATCGTAAAGTCGAAACATCTTAAATGGAACCATTGTAAAATGGGGATCACCTGTACATCATATACCAGTCAGCCCAAAAATTAAAACCATGCACAGACTAATTAAGAAATAATGTACATTTTGTCCTTTTAATGGCATATGTTAAGCTCTGAGAGATGTTCGAGAACAGTCAGTTCTTACAGTTGACATTTTTGATTTTCAGTAGTAAAGGCTCTATCAACTTTAAGTCACAATATGTTATGAGCACTCACTAGGTCAGTGTGTATCCTTAACAACGTGGCTTGGGAGTGATCCAAGTCCGGATAAACCGTGAACTAATGATGGCCTTGGTAAAGCTGCTTTTTGACTGAATTGAATTGAATTAAGCAGCCGGGACTCACTGGACCAGACTCATGGACCTTGGAGGAATAGGAGGTGGTCCATGAGTGTGGTCCAGTGAGCAAGCCAAATGGCGACAGTGGCAAGGAAAACCTCCCTGAGATTAAAAGGAAGAGGGAAAGAGATAACCAGGGAAAGACAAACCAGTGGAAAGAGTGTGATCCCATAGCTACTGATGCTGGGAGACTTTGTGTTTGGAAATTCATGTGGACATTAATTTGACATGTAACATATGTTTATGTAAACATAAACATCCTTACAGTACAAATGTTTTGGCTACTTAGTCTCGGTCAGCACCCCCACCAGCCCAAATATATTTGGTCATTAAAGGTACCACGATGGTTATTTTATATGCATGAACCGTATGGGTGAGGTAGACAAACTGCATGGAAACAGATATGGAATAGTGTATGTGATAAAATGGCTAATTATATAGGTTGTCCTGGTCAAGCTTCACTATTTCATTGTCTTATACCAGCAGGAGGCATCACAAGCATGTGAAACATCCAGTAGATCCCTGTATAAATAATAATATACCTAAACATACAGTATTCCAGGTGTGTGACCAATGTGAGATTTTTGATCAGCAGATCATCCTTTCAAAACAACCTGTGAACAAAACGTAATGATTATTTAAGGAGTAATTTTGGAAGTTGATCAAAAAAAAAAAGTTGCACTAAATAGTGGTTCAAATCTTGAGCACATCTAAACTTTGTTCTTTGAATCATCTTATTCTAATCAAAGATCTCTTCTATAATAGTAATTCTTTCTTCTCGTTCTTTGTCTCTACAGTGCAAGACCCAGACGAGGACGCGCTTACAAGAGCAAGGTAGGCAGCTACCAGCAGCACCTGGCAGTCATTCAGACACCATACTTTCAATTGGTGTTTTGAAAGATAAATGGCTGATGAGAAATATTTCTCCTCCTCTTACTGTCTGACCCCTTTCTGTGCTGAACTTGGACTATTTAAGCATCATTTCATATTCATGTTCAATGGTCATGTCACATTTTTCATTAGAGCCATGCACTTGCAGAAACACCGTGTGTAACATTTAGCTCATTAAGCTATGGCCTTAAACAGTACTGTGCAACAGTGCAACAGGACACTATTAGATTTGTTCTTAGCAATGGTTTAATGACCAAATATAACATATTGTCAGCAATTGTTAACACCCAAAAAACCCAAATCGTTTTAAACCTGGATAAATCTTTCCATAATATTATTTTCCACTTCTCTTCATTTCTATTGTTTAGTCTTCTCACCCGGTTCCCCTAATGGTTTCTTGGCTGCTACCCTTCCAAAAAGACAATTCCCGATCAGACTGCTTCTGATTGTAGAAGGGTCAAATTGGTCAAATTGCTTCTGTTTTAATATTTAAATAAGTGTAAGGGGTGGTCTGGTCACACTAAATATACTGTTCACAGACATGAGGGGATGTTTCAAAATGAATACGAAGAAGATCCCACAAGAAGTGCTGAACAATCTGATCCTGTCCATGCCCCATCACTGTCAGTGTGTTTTGGCAGTTTTGGGTGACCATACACCCTACTGACCAGTCAATGTGGGACACTCTCGTCCAGTTTGATATGTTTCTGTTCACCCAATGAATATTAGTTTGTATCTTATTTGCGTTATCAAACAAATTTCTCTTACTTTTTAATTTCCTTTTCTGATCAGCTTGTTTAATGAAGTGAAATCCAAAGATTGTTTACATTTTTAAAACTGCATACAATTCCCTATTTTCTGAATGTATTCTAATAAAAACATTATAAGGCTATAAGGTCATTATATGGTGGCCTTTTTAATGGTGGCCTTTTGCACTGTTGTGTATTACTGCTGTATTGTTACTAAATGATACATGGAGTGTAGTTAAATACAGAAAGTATTAGTAAAGTAAAGTACTAACAGCTCAGCACTTTTAATCACACATATTTTGGGGAGAGGAGGCGATTTTTATTTATTTTTTTCTCCCCCCTAATTTGTTTCTTTCCTTCTTCTTTCTGTTTCTTCTGTACCCCTCTTAATGCACAGGGAAAGGTTTGAGTCAGAAGCTAAAGGCCCTCGTTTTGCCAAGCTGAAAACTTGGCACAATGGACTGTCTGCCCAAATTCTTAACTTAGCTAAATAAAGATCTCGGGACAGACAGCGGTAGGCAGGTGTTGTCACACCTGAAAGCAGATGGGTGAAGCATGTGAGAGCAGGTTTGAGAGAGGACTAGGAGAAAGATGAAGTAAAAGAAACGTCGGCTAAAGATGATTGGCTTATTTAGCAGCTCATGTACAGATGAGATATTTAAGATTTGAACACACTATGTATGGTGAAGATGGATTGTAGAATGTTTTATGGAACTGTGTGGTTACTCTGGAATCTGATCTCATGTTGTTTCTGTATCCAAGCCTCTGATATTCTGTTAATAAACGCTGTGGTACTGTGAGCCAAAAAGTACTGGGAAGGATTTTTGGCATTTTTGGTAACACCACTAAAATCCTGAAATAAGACTGACGAGATCCTGCCGTAATCACTTCCGGTAGATTGTATTTCCTAATTTGTGTCACCATGTTATCTTGTAGTGATGGGGCCACTGAACAGACTTAACTGTTACAGTCTTACAAAGTACAGTCCAAGCAATTGATAAACAAGAGCCTTTTCCATGTGTCCAATGCACAACCTGGCAGTGCCACTTCTGCCCTATGCTATCTTATTGTAAAGTCATATATGGACAGTCATGGTGACAAATCTTATGTTAGTACTGCATAGCTCCAGGGGTCCAGGTTTGATTTTCACCTCTGGTTACTGTTAGTCCTGATTACCATCATCCCTCTGTCTGCATGGGCTTTCATTTGTTTTTACTTAGTTTACTCCCACTCTCACCTACACTTTAATAAGTGTGCTGGTAACACTGATGTGATTTAGTGAATGTGAGCTGACTTGTTGAGCATGGATAAATAAAGGTTAATATAAATGACCGTTAATAAAAGTTAATAAAAGGATTAGTCACCATACATCACTCGGTGTGGAAGGAAATGGCTCACCAATAATATACTTGTGTAATGTCATGTTTGCAAAACACATAGTTGATTCTCTACTCTAGATATTGAGAAACAACCCATATTCTGGTTTATTTACTACTATGTTGAATATTCATTCAATGGTTAGTTGGGTTAAGTATAAATACATTAACATACATGCATAAATCCAAAAAATAATAAATCCATTAATAAAAAATAAAGCCAGAGAGAAATGCCGTATTTCTGCAAAACTTAGCATTCACTTACGTGCAGTTATGCGGTTAACAGAATTGATTAAAGTTATGGTCTGATTAGCCACTGGGTCTTGCCATAAGAGGGTGTAAAAAGTTCCTTCATCGTTGTCTATAAAAAGCCTCGTAGAGACTACTTTTGGGTAGAGTACCTTTTGGTGAGAGATCGTAGACTGGTAGACATGCTTCTACAGTGCACCTGAAGACATTTGGCCCAGCTGACAGACTTTATAAGGGGGCACATTGGACTAAGAGAAGTAGTTTTGAGGAATCTAGGCTGTTCTTACTTAGCTTTTAGGGAGTGCTGAAGAAGTGGTTTCATGAGGACATGCATACATGGCAAACAGGCTCTGGACAGCCCAGATGGACCACCAGTAGAGAGAATCATTTGATCGAGCAATAAGCACAAGCAGGTCCAGCAGTTTCATTTCCAGAACCATTTCCAGGCATTTGGCAGATGGAATTGTTTGTCACAATGCTCATTGTGTGTCCTGTTATTGACAGCCGGCCACCATCGCCTTTGTTTGCAATGGTGCAGTAAACAAGAAACCTGACCTGCTATGGACTCGGACCGTATTGTCTTTAGTCATAATACACCTCCTTGGTCTGCCCTGTCAGCAGATTTATTGTCAATTTCTGGGACTAGCTGGCACATCAGCTTCAACAAACTGAGTGTGGAGGATCTACAGGCCCAGCAAAAAAGGCTAAAATGTACAAGGGACAAAATAATAGGAAATTGAAATATGCAAATCTAACATTAAGAAACCAACATGTGATTTGGTGACAGTAGCAGATTATAAAATGTTATTTGTATTAGATATTCAAAATAACATATTAGCGTATTGTGGACTATGGTGGCTTAGCAGTTAAAGCACTGGACTGTGGACCAGAAGGCTCAGGTTTCAAATCCCACATCTGCCAAGCCACCACTGTTGGGTCCTTTAGCAAGACCTCACGTTTGCTTGGATTGTAAGATTGTAACAGTTTTAAGGGCACGTGCCAAATGATTAGATGTGGATGTAATAAATCTCAGAATTTCACTTTAAAATGCACCTTACTGCACATTATGTAGTCAAAAGTTTGTGAAATTTCCAGAAATAGCATCCAAAAACATGGAAATTAGTACGGACACTGCAACAACCTTTGTTCTTCTGGGAAGGCTTTTCAGTGGATTCTGGATTGTGAGAACTGTGAGATATAACACTGCTGTTAGAAAATAAACACCAGCTAACTGTTGGCGTTCCGATTTAATTCCAGTGTCTTCATGGATTTTGTTTTAGGAGGACAGGACAGAAAGTTGTCGAACTGACTTTTGGGTTTTTGGAACTCAATATATGTGTATAGAGGCATTCAATAGAACCCAACCTATTGCCACTTTTTGTCTGTTCATGGTATGCTTTATATTTGAACCCCCTTAGCAGTGCATGCCTTAAAATAACATGCATCACCCAATTGGAAAGGGGTGTGTTTATACTTTTGACCATGTAGTATATATGAATGGTAGATTATTTGTGAACCCTTAAAAGCACATTATATCAGTCTGGACTTCAGATGTTAAGCAACAGACAAAGACCAGTCAGATGTTTTTTTTTTTTTTTTTATCAATTCAATCATTCCAAAGCAAAAGACAAGCATTTGCATTTTCTCTTTCAAATTATTCAAGTCATCGTGTCAGCTAGTTGTACTTTGGCTTGGTGTAGCACAGCATGCAAGCTTTATCAAAATAGCGTTCAAGGGCTAAAAGGATAGAATATTAGGAATAGCAACTTCTCTGCAGCACTGTTTGGGGCTGAGAGACCATTTCAGAAGGATGGAAACCATAGGACCTCCACCCTGTCTGCCATCATAGAGACAAGAACGAAGTCGGTATTTGAGTAGTGAGACAATAACACTTCCAGGACTTTTTCTGAAGGTAATTCTGCTCGTGTGATTGTAATATAGGGAAATGTTATTGGCTGAGCGACAGGCTGTTGTTGACCAGATCGTATGACGTTGGTTATATTTCATCTTGCTGCTAAATGCTTGACTGTCCTCTCATTTAACGCTGGGCTTTTAGCATTTTCTGCATTGCCTCCTCCCACTTGCATGCAGTGCATGAGGCTTCACTTGAAGGTTTGTCCCTTGATGGCTGACCTCTTGTCCCCCATTTCCTCTTCTATTCCCCATTCACATATCTTCACTTACATTCAGTACCAGGCTTCCTACTCATCCACTTCATCTCTACCTTTATGAAACCTACTTCATATTTCCATGTGTCCATTACTTTACCCATTTGCTCTTTAACCATCTCCTCATCCTTTGGTTCCCAAACTGGGGGGTTGGGAAGTTTGTTATTGCATACATATTGTATGTCACTTGTAATAATTCCACTGTAAGGCAATTTGTTTTGTCAAGGTTCAACAGCTTTGACTAAATTGAATTAACTTGAACATTTAACCCATTTAAATGCATTTAAGGCCATTTTGACCCAAAATGTTCTGCAAGGGGGGCACGGTGGGTAGCACCGTTGCCTCACAGCAAGAGCATCCTGGCCCCAGACCCTGGGTGGTGTGGCCTGTGTCCTTTCTGTGTGCAGTTTGCTTTTCCTCCCTGTGTCCACATGGGTTTACATTATGTCCAAAGACATAATGGGTTAATTGATTTTGCTAAACCGGTACAATCTCTGTGTGTGCGTGTGCGCGTACGTGCGTGTGCATATGTGCGTGCGTGTGTTTGTGTGTGTGTATGATTTGTCTTGATGAACATTGTGTGTGAGTGTGTTGGTGAAAGGCCATTGACGCTCATTGTGACATTATTCTGTCACATCATGTGCAGAGCAGTGAAATAAGCGTGTCTGGACCACTGGACATCTGCATACAAAAGGTGAACAGTAAAGCTGATTTCAGGTTGACCAAGTAGCAACCGAATAGCACATGTTTAAAAAACTATACAGTATACATGCAGTTATCCTTATACAGTTATAACTCTGTTATCAACCACCTGGGAACTCAAATTCAGTTCTTGACTCGTTTTGATTAGGAAAATATGTCTCACAATTCAGCACAGTGATTCCGATTCACAATAGTTCTTTCTCAGTGAACAACTCTGCTGTGTTTAAAGTGCTATTCTTTATTTTTTAATGCAAGTAAGTGCTCATGGGTTCTAAAATGCTTAGTATTGACAGCCAAATGGTAAGGAGAACAGGAGCTGAATCCTCTCAGCTTTCAGACTGAGCAGTTAGCATTAGCATTCAATTGATATTATTCCTTATGGGAAAAATTTGCGCGGGACATGTTACTTTCGGTAATTAACAAAGAACCGAGGTACCACATTACATGAAAACATAACATTATGGTAATTTATATCTTTAACTTAAATGCATTTGTAATAAAATATAGATGAAACTCAGTGGTAGGAATTTGAGCAGTTATCTTGAATCTTTACGTTTACCATCATGAGCTATGACGATTTGTGGGAATCTTAGAGTAGAAAGAAAGTGATTTTTTTAAGTGTATTGTGAGAATGTTAGAATGTTGAGTTTTAGCAAATAAGCTTAGCTGATTATGTTAGTGTTTTTGTTTGCTTATTTATGTGTGAATAAAACTTTTACATTTATGCATTTACTTTATATATAACAACTCATACAGTCTTACAATTCAAGCAATTGTGGGTTAAGGGCCTTGCTTAAGGACTTATTTGTGGCAGTTTGGCAGAAGTGGGATTTGAACTTTGGACCATTAGGTCATGAGTCCAGTACCTTAACCGCTAGGCTACTGCAGACCCGTAAAATGCAACGTCTTGTTCAGGACAGTAGATATTTGGTTTGGGTTAGTGAACTTTCTGGGTGCAAGTTGGGGGAACAAAAGTTAGTGTTAAACCCTGTTTGTTTTATTTGTTAAGAATGTGCCGTTTTGTATGGATTACAGTTTTAATTCTAGTGAGATTTGTCAGAAAAAGATGTGTACATTGTTGTGCCTATGTATATTGATTCAGCGGTTACAGTGTGGTTTTAATGTCCATCTTTACCTTGTTAGAGGCTGTTTATGCAAACTAGTGTTAATCATTGAGGGGTAGAAGGAGATATTGCTCTTTTTTCTCCCTTCCTCTTTCTCTGTCACACACCTGACACACTAACATTACAACACAACAATATAGCAAACA
Organism: Parotocinclus haroldoi; assembly: GCA_034779995.1. Taxonomy (NCBI): domain Eukaryota; kingdom Metazoa; phylum Chordata; class Actinopteri; order Siluriformes; family Loricariidae; genus Parotocinclus; species Parotocinclus haroldoi. The sequence continues at coordinate 8,978 of JAUZST010024267.1, forward strand.
CATCACATTAAGGTTTCAAGTAAAGTCCAACACAGAATGTGGGTTCATGTTCACAACAAACTACCATCTCTTATTTTTTTCCATAAAACAAGCTGCTAATCTCGTTTATTATGATTAAGAATTAATAAGAATTTGAAGATGTGCCTGCATATGTGATAGAGGAGGGGTCAGCCATCAGACTACTGCCAGGTTGCTGCTGCTAAGTGCCTGCCTGTTAACTACACTGTTGTGGTTACCAGTACATTTCACTGTGGACAATACTAAATTATTAAAAGTCTATTTTTTCTATGCAGTCAAGTGTTGATTTAAAGTTAATCTGACTACACAGTGTTGGAAGAATTTTAGAATATTTCCTAATCCAATTTATTATAACAGTGTGCGATATATATATATCTTTCCTTTCCCCTCACACCTCTACTGTTTTGTTTTTCCTTCCACATTCACTTAATATTTGTCCCTTCACATCCATATTGTATCCTTTCTCCTACCACACACCTTTCTGTAACAGTGCTGCATGGTCCAAGCAAAATAAACCTAGACTGTTTGAACTGTTCAACTACAGAGAGTACTGCTGTGTTGGGGTAATGTAAAAGAGTCTACATTTCTCAAAATCTCATCATTTAGTGCACTCTTACCCAGCAGTCATGAATATATCTCTCGAACATCGCCATGTCTCAGCTACAGTTCTTTCATTCGAAGTGAACTGCGGCTACATGTTTCATCCGGCACAAATTGCCACCCACTGTTTTTAAAGATGGCCACTTAATTCATGGAAAGATGTCATTAATGTCCTTACACTCATTGAATGAAAGAACACAATACTTTGAGATAGAAGATGCAATCTTACAGCCCAAAGAATTTTATTGTAGCTAAAGGTTTTTGCTCAAGGACCCAACAGTGGCAGATTGGCAAAGGTGAGACTGGTACACCTTGATATCCACTAGGCCACCACAGTCCTGATGAACTGGCATTTGCTGTGTGCTTGTGTATTGCACTTTAGTTATCTTGTGTAAAACAAACTTTACTGTTCGTCAAATATTTTCTGTTCTTCCATTTAATAAATTGTAAATAAATTGTTAAAAGCAAACACAAAACACTGAAATCGAATGTAATTTTCACATTGGAAAAAAGTAGGCAAACAAAACTGGTGGACGCGTTTCCTCCTGGAATTTGAACATATAGCCAGGTCAATCATTGCAGCCGTAGAGCCATACATCAGCTGTGTACCTGCTTTTTACACGATTATGTGTATCTTCATTTCTTCAATGGTTGGTAAACCACACTGCATATGTTTCCCATTTGCATCTACCATTTCCCACATGAACTGCACGCTGTGTTTTGTAACATCAACCCAAATTTCATATTCATAGGGCGGTCATGCAGTATGTGTGATTTTGCCTCTTTATAGACCCCATTATAAAACCAGAGTAGTGCTTATTTGGTTTGCTTGTTCTTAGACACGAGTTCCTTTTGTAAATTCAATCTACATGAAGCACTTCCTTGTTATTACTAATGATATGTAAACTTGTGCTGGACAGGTTGAGGACTATAGCAAGATGATAGAGGAATGCAAATGAAAAAAGAGATGAAGCAATCCTGTGACATGCTGACAGGCAGAAACTGAACAGCACGAGTACAAAAGCTTTAATCAATAAACACAAGCTGAAAGCATGCTACATGAAGTACAGTTTGACAAGCTCTCACAAGAAGCAAGACTGTCTTGGAGCAAAAGTGTAGTGCACTGAAAGATTGATAATCTGAAAATTCAACACAGCTGTTAAAACTCCAAGGCAAGACGTGCCATTTCATCTGCTGCCTAAAGCCATTCAAGACAGATGAGCTGAAATTGAATGATCCTGTATCTCTTTACATGAGTCATTGGATAAACTAAGTGAAATCTACAGCGCAGTTTTGTCATCTTTACGAAGGAGGCCAACAATTAATCTTAGAACACTTTTAGATTCCACAACCCTGTTCAATTCACACACTCTGCCGTACATCTTTTAGTCACTATATCGGGGTGACGGTGCTTTCTAAGATGTGCGCTAATTGATTCAATATGGTAATTTTTTTTTTCTAATTTCAGCCATCCAGAAAAGAACATTTCTGTGTGGTTAGATCCTGTCTCCTGTAGAATAATCTCATTAGTCTGTCATGTTTCTCTGGTCCCCACCTCTCCTAATGGGCCACCATAGTAATAATGGGCTCGTATCACTAATTTGGCTTGAGTTGTCTTGGAGAAAGTAATCTAAAAATATCTGTAAATGCATGTTGTGTGATTCTATGCAGATAGCATGCCTACATGTCATATCAGTTTGGCACCATATCTGATTTATGTAATGCAACCTAACTTCCTGTGCAGCCCGCCTGTCCAGCATGCTGCGGTCGCCACCAGTACGGCCTCTGTCGCTCTGCCTGTGTCTGCAGCTTTGTCCAATCAGCTTGCCTCTGAGCCACAGATGGCCAATCAGGCATCTGTACAGACTCCTGAACGCACCTCTGTAGGCTCTAGCCAAGTCAGGTAATGCTGAAAGCTTCAGATTTCGCTTTGCTGTGTGTGCCGTCTGTGTTTTATTACAGTGACCTCGGGCATGTGTGAGTGAATTGTGAGAACAGATTTCTGTATGGTGTTTGATGTTTAATTTAACGTTTTAAGCCCTATTATATTTTTTATGATTTGTAATATGAACAGTGTGTACTGTTTCGAACCGAGAATGTGAACCGTAGTTCAAAACTAAGCAACCTGAAAATACAGGAGTTTTCATTTTAAATGACAAATTAAAAGTTACAAATACTTAAATAAACCAGTAAATAAGGAGTGCTAGACTGCAGTTCTGGATGTCCACAGCACCATTCAGCCTGAAATAACACAGCTGTTTAATTACATTGGCATAATGCAATTTTGTGCAATGGTTAGGACACCGGTAAAGTAATGCGTGTTCCTTTCAGTGAGAAATATTTTAAGCACAGCCCCTAAGGTATTTAAATTTCATACAAAGAACCCTGAGATTATTAGTAGGGCAAATGGAAAGGCAGACCACAGCTTAGACTGGTTATGTTGAAATTAAATACTTCCTGGCGAAAACGTATCTAAAAGCATATATTACTGACAATAATTTCTGGTAAACATTCACTGTACCACCTCTTTCCAGTCTCTGAATCCCACTCTTACACTCTGCAAGTACTTATTGTCCAATCATCCTCAGGAGGGTCCATCTAAACCAAAAGTTACTCTCCCCTTAAGTGCCAGATGACTCGTTTTTTTTGTCCAAGGCGTAAGCATGTTACTGCATTACGTAATATTTATGTACACTGCTCACAAAAATTAGGGGATATTTCAATCAATATCACATTTTTGTGAGCGGTATATTAAAATATGCACAATGCAAGCAATACGATGATTTGCAGTTTGCCCAAATTAATTTATTTGGAAAGAAAAAAAAACTATTTAGAAAATAAACTTTTACAGAAGCCTTCAATCATTTGTGGGCTTTCAAGTTACAGTGCAAATTTTGTATTGGTATATACAGTGTAACCTTTTAAACCTAGTACAACTGCTTAAGGTTTGTAAAAGTTAGTTTCTGCCACTAAACAAAAACAAGCAGCAATTTAGAGTTGGAAATTAGAAGATAAAGTTGTTAACGAACATCTCTCTTCTGTAACCCTCGAGGACCTGAAGTTGTTATTTCTGCTTTAAATAGCGTTTCTGCAAACTGTTTTGATTGGAAGAACATGCTTTGTAAGTATCACTTTTTATGACCGCAGAAAGAGAATACGAGAAGCAATACTAAACAGCTGTGGTAGGACAGAGAGTCTCCACTGCAGAGAGTCGGTCCTCCATTCCAGTTAATGCTGTATCTGGAACTTATACATCTAACACGTTCCACTTCACTTTAACAGCAATGACTGTCACCTCTGCTGCTGCTTCTGTGCCACATGACTCTGCTTTCAGTTCTTTTTCAGCAAGATTGCTTGGAGCTGAAACACTCATGATTTTCAGGAATGTATTGTAACTAAATTAATCTTTGCAGCTTTGGTTTAAGCACAGAGTAAAACCTTTAACTATATGCTGCCTTTAGTCAGCTATAGTCAGGCCAGGGTATATTGGGTTTTGCATGTGTAAGTAAAAAGCCGTTGTAAAACTAGATCTACTGACCCCACAGGTGCTTTCCTCATCAGTCACTGATACACTGGCTTTCATATCTGTTTCATAACTGTGTCTTCTGCAGCTCAGACTCACACCCTGAGCCACAGGCTGCATCTCTCTCTATCCCTGAGGCCTATGAGGCCCCTGAGGCCCCTGTTCCTCCTCCGGGGGGACACCACCACCTATCGCTTGCAGCCTCAACAATTTCAACTGCTTTGACTGCTCAAGCTAGGTACATTTGAGTTGGGAAGCTGTCTAAAATGATCATTCTTTCGCATTATTGACTCTTTTTTTTTATTTTTTTAAGCCCAACCATGGATGTTCCTTCTGTTGATAATACGAAGGCAATATAATCGTAAATGATTAGAACTGAAATACCAAGCAGAGACTAGATCCAAAGCTTCCGTACGTTATAAGATGCACACAATAGTTAAGACCTGATCGAAAGACTTTTCCCCCCAAAAACTGTTCAGTATTAATGACTGATGCCCACACTTTTTTCAGATTTAGCACCCAGAGCACGATGTAAACCTGTACTAAACCTCAGTCAATATTTTATACCTACCTCTCTCACTGGCTCTCATTAAGAAACCATGCGTATAAGAAAGGGCTGCCCCCCAACTCTGCGCTGGAGGCCCTGTCTATCACCCCGTACTTCAGCACCAGAGCTTTGCCCAAACCCAAGACTTCTGGAAAACAAAAGAAAGTGAGGTACAGACACACTAACACAGTGGAGGGGTGTGCAGAGTGGCTGAGGAGTCTGGGATACAGGGCTATCGCCAATTTGAAATTCAGTAGCAGCTAGCAGTCGGTCCGTCCTATTTACCCGTGTGATATTCAGATCTGACCTCATGTTTAATATATTATTATGTTTTCCAAATGTGGACACCAACATAACCGACTTTAAACTGGTAAAAAAAAAAAGTTCTTATTTATATGCGTTTCCTGACATTGGAGTCTGCTAATTGATTCTTACACATGGGTTAGTATAGTGTCCTCTCTCCAAAGGTGTGTTAATGGTAGTAGTGAGAATGGGGTCAGGATGGGATGGCAAGAGGACATGAGGTCAGTCATAAAATAATTGCCACTTTTGGTAAAGATGGATAAAATGGGTTAGGATGATTGCTAAAAACAAAATAATGTGTGATTTAAAACGATATTGTGTTGAAGTGTTATTTAAAAGAAGCACTGTTGCTGATGAGGCACGCACTCGTAAAACACACTTTATTTCACATCTTATAATAGTAGTACTAAATATAAATGTTTTATGCCACTGAAATGGAGCCCAGTGTGAAGCTATTAGTTTCGGGGTTGGTCTAGGTACATTGACAGGTTTGGATGTCTCTGTGAAGAGCTCTAATTTTACAGTCCCCTCTGCAACTGGTAATAAATGACACTACATCATTGACGTGCATTATATCATTCTGGTCATTCTTGTGATTAATAAACAGAGCGGTCGTCATAAAGTCCTGGTGCTGTATTCCAGCTCCTCCCTCCCACTCTTACCAGTGTTCACTTTGCACATCCACTGCACTCTGCACGCTCACACAAACAAACTGCAACTAACCAGCAGTCCTCCATGCACTTATTCAATGAGTCTCTTCTCATTTGACATATCCTGATTTCCAGAACTCGTTGCTGTTTATTTCATAAGCATCAGGCTGCCAGTTTAATTTAGTGAAGGCATTTCAGATCGAGCTCTCTACAAGCAACATGTATACTAGATTTTTATGTAAATTAAAATAAACTACTTCCTAGCAATCCTGGAATTTGATAAAGGAATGTAACTTGCATGCTTAGCTACTATCTTTGCTTTGTTTATTTCATCATTGCAAGCTTTTGCTTATTGACTTCCTGCAGTGTTAACTGGAGTGAAACTGGTTTTGGATGATGACGCTTTGTCAAACAAACTTTAAATGATACACTGCCAGTTTGCTACCTTGTACCTAACCTTAGTGACCATTTTATAAGGTGCATCTACTAATTAGAGGTGGGTAGCAGCAAAAATGGGGAGCGACTAAAAGTAGACATCCCAATAACTACCTGTATTGCAGTATGAAAATGTCCATTCAGGGGAGAAAACACTGTTACTCTAGACATTGTAACGCGATATGAAAACACAAGTATACAACAAGTATATAACTGGAGACATAGTGCATTCATTCATAACGGAACGTGTGCAATCAAACCCTGTTAACCAAATATACCCTAAAAATGATGAATATTCATATAGTGGGAACCTGTTTTTATTACAACCCTAAATCAGAAACCGTTGGCACAGTATGGAAAATGCAAATGAAAAATGCAGACAGTTTTATGTTTTGTCTGGCCACCTTCTTTTTATTTGTTGTTAAACATCCATTCCTGCAAAACATTCCAAAGTCATGATGTCAGAACATTTACCATGTAATGTTGCTGTTCTTTCTGACATCACTAAAGGACTGAGGATACCAAGCAATGATGCATTTCAGATGTCATTTTGTACAATTCTTTCTGCAAATATGCATTCATTTGTAATAGTACAGGGCCATCATAAGCAAACACCCCTAAAAATATTCCATCAACCAAATATATCTGTAAGTTACGTTTAAATCATGTCTAATAGGTTTAAATTGGTCGAAGCCATAAAGCACATCCCTTTAATTACAGCCATGGCCAAACGTTTTGAGAATGGCACAAATTTTAGTTTTCACAAAATTTGCTGCCTCAGTTTTTTTAAAAGAAACTTTGGCTTGATGTTTATATGGTATAATGAAGTACAAATATAAGCAAGCCACAGTTGTTGTTTCTTTTCGTTGACAAATATATCCCGTTTAAGCAAAGTTTTAATATTTACAGTATTATCCTTTCTTCTTTAAGACGTCTGCAATTTGCCTGTAAATGGTGGATAATGGATTCTGGGCAAAATCTTGAATGATGGCAACCCATTCTTGCCTAATTAGTGCTTGGAGTTTTGGGGGTTTTGTTTTCCCATTTCTTGAGGATTGACCACAAGTTCTCAATGGGATTGAGGAGGTTCCTGGCCATGGACCCAAAATCTCAAATGCTTTGTTCACTGAGCCACTTGGTTATCACTTTTGCCTTGTGACCTCGTGCTCCCTCATGCTGGAAAAAAGCATTGTTCTTTTCTAAATTTCTCCTGGATCGTTGGGAGGTCTGGTTCGTTGGAGGATGTTTGGTTACCGTTTTTTGTTCGCGACAGTGTTCTTAGACAAGATTCCATAAATATTTGCTTAGGGCGCTATTTGTCAGCAGAAATGTCCTTGCCGGTAAAATTGTTTCGATGCAATGCAGTGATACCTGCACACGTTTTCTTGGAGGTAACCATGGTCAACAGAAGAAAAGTTAAACGCACCAATACCCTTTCAAAGCAGCCAGTCTGCTCTTTTAATCAGCATGACAAAGTGATATCAGCTGCCTTGTCTTTGTTAATGTTCTCTCCTGAGCTGACGAGATCATCACTGAAATGATGCTAGCAGGCCTTTTTGTGATAAGATCATTTTCACAGCAGGGAATGACTTTGCAATTCATCTGGTCACACTTCACATTCTAGAGTTTCTAGAAATCTACAATCTAGCAAAACCAACATTTGTTCCATTTTTAAAAATTAGGCCCTGACTGTACTCACAGGGATGATGAACCATGGTGGACCGCTGGTAGAAAAGTCAGCAACAGTTAACCACATCGGGATTAACCTGCACTTTGTCTAGCAACTGTCACCATGGAATTGAATTACAAACTGATTTTACTAAATAGATATATACCCTGCTATGCATTTCATTATGGGATATTTCGTTTTGATTTATCCCCTAAGTTTGGTGAGCAGTTTACATATGAAGGCTTCTGTGTAACATCTCAGACTTGAGAGTGAAGCTTTCTAGTTTTTCAGTGCTGGAGTGCGTTTTCCTGTTTGTTTCAGGGAGAATCAGCTCCTTGACAACCCTGTGTACATGGACACACCAGTTTGTTTGTTCTGTTACTGTCAAGTGTGTGCATGTTTTTTTTTTCCACGGATAAGCTGCTGATATTTCTCTGTTTATTGCCATGTTCACTCATACTGTATGTAATGAGCGTCTGACATCTGTTTGTCCTCTCCTCAGGCAAAAGCAGATGTAGTTCTTCATAACTTGAGTAATTCATGACGTTTGCAACGATAACACTATGATGTGCTTTAAAACACACTACCAATAATTCAATACAGAAGCAACCAATAGGGGGTGGATTATTTCGAACAAAAACAACGAGTGTGGAGCCTTCTCAAATTCTTAACGTTTATTAAGAACAATAGCCAGAAAGACATACAGCTATGGGTTTACATGGCTTTTCTGAAAGTCTGATTATGTTACTTGTTCCTTATTTTTTCTCTTACAAAGCCACACTCTCACTTCTGTCACTGTTTCACACTATAGCTTCACCATGCAGTCAGGCACCGGTTACAGATCACAGTACAAAACCTCCACCATCAGGTACTGGTGTGGCGCTGTTCCTTCACAACCATTTCACCCTTTCACCCCCTCTGTCACAGTAACCATCTCATCTGGAATGGACAACCTGCTGTTTTCTAGCTTACTGACCCTTTAGGCGTTATTATCATGGTATTTCCTAATCCTTTGTGTTTTAACCCTCTCTGTGCAATACATGTGTGTAAAAGATCTGGGCTGCTTATCAATCTCACTGCAGTGATGGAGACTCTCTCTTTATAACACTATTTCTTTGATACCAGGTTGTCACTTATGTGGATTTTAGCTGCTTAATTCAATCTTTTTGATTCAAAGAAAAGTACCAGGTAATGTGAGCAAAATTTAGGCGGACATCATTTGGAATCCATAGGTTGATAGTTTTGCACCTACTAGAAGTTCTTTTAATAATGCTTGCTTACACCTTAAGAAGTCAGAATTTATTAGTTGTGTCTTTAGGGCTGATGCTTATCCTACGCAAATACACAGACAAACAGTGCATCAGAATATTTTTTTTACTAAAAAAAAAAAAAATAAACAAATCAAAATTCACGTTGAGGCCTTGTGATAAAATGAAATATTCTTAAAATTAGGTTTTCATCATCAATTTGCGTTCAACAGCCCGTAATGAGAACGGGACAACAGAATTAGATAAATCTTTGCAGGTTTATTAAAAAGGAAAAACAAATCTTGAATGGACATAGGTATTCAGGCTCTTTTCTATGACACTTGACATTTAGATCTGGGGAAAAATATGAAATGGTGTTTCCTATTGCAATGTAAATCACAAATGTGGTTGGTGTAATGCAAACTTGCAGCTGTACTTACTCCATATCTGTATGCAGGTTACAAGCCTAGGCTCCAATCTTCTTTGGTCTTCAGGATGTTTAGCTTTGGGTAGTTATATATGTAATGAAACATTGTATTTAACTGGAGAAATATGCAAAATGGAAGCATTTTTATTTGGCCCCATTGTAAATACTGTGTGTAATTCCCAGTAGTTTTATGCAATATAGTATGCAGTGGGGTATGTCTAAATTGTCATTTATTAGTTTCGACTCAAGTTTAATTTGATGCGTACTGAAAGGGCTCCTAAACTGCGGCCCGTGGAGTGATTGTGACCCACAAACCAAAACAAGACTTTCTTGTACCTTAGGCCTATTATTACTTTAGATGAATGTGTGTGACACCAGCTGAAAACTGGTTGCGAGACTAGCTAACTTGTAGGTAGTCTGTTCCCACTACAAATATTTTGTTTATCTTTATGTATTAATTTATTTCACTGTCGGTCACTGACCATATTGCATTATGGGATGCACTTATCCAGGTAACTGGCAACACACTGTGAAACTGGCAACACACTGTGAAATACAACCCAGATAAAATATCATGAGTATCTTTGATGTATTTAGAATCTCCCGCTGTTTAAAATGTCGTTTGCCTATTGACTAGTACTTACTAAGCTTGCACAGTAGTGTACATGGTAGGGCATCTTGAACATAGTAAACAACCGTGATTAAACGGATGAAATCACTCGCTGTAGAAGCTTTCCCTTTGCCCAGTCTAGCACCCCTCAATGCTTTTTAACGTATTTCAAAGTTCAACCATGTTGTATGTGGACTTTTGTCCTTAGAAGTTTTTTTTACTTCAAATATTTGATATCATAATTGTGCCAAGGTCGAATAATCAACACAAGTGACGTATTGGTTGCTTTTGTTACAGTGGAACGAGGGATCACTCTGGTCTTTGTTGTTTTTACAGTAGTCCATATGTCCAGTCACCACCTATGCAGAATGCACCTTATAGTCAACAGCCTGTACCAAGTCAGATGGCCCCACCTACTCATCAGGCCCCACCCATGCAACATAGCTCCATCCACATCCCTGTAGGACCATCTCAACCTAAAGTGGTCAGCAGTGCCACCATTGTGCCTACAGCCTACCCCGCTGCTCCAGGTAGTAATTGCTAACACGTAGCCATGCATGAATTATGCTAAATCATTTCTGATTAAAAATGTTCCTGTACAAAAATGAGATGCAAACTAAATTACGGTGATTGAGTAGTAAGTGAAATATTCATGGGGTGAACAGAAGCATATTAAACTGGACAAGAGTGCCATACAAATGACTGGTCAGTAGGGTGTATGGTCACCCAAGACTGTTAGTGATGAGGAATGGACAGGATCAGATTGTCCAGCAGTTCATGTGGGATCCTCTTCATATTCATTTTGAAACATCCTTTCATTTTTGTGAGATGTACAGTCAGATAGATAGCAAATTAGTCAGTTTTGTTGTGACCTAAGCAAATAATCAAACTGTGAGCTTCCCCACTTAATGGGATCGGTTATTATTTTAAATATTTTCACTAATCATATTCTTTAATTTAATTATTCTGTTTAGCCTCTGTTTAGTGTATTTAAAATGTATTATTTAGTTTTAGCTTAATTTTTTACATATATCATCTAAGCTGCACATGTAGGTTAGGTCCTTTTTTAAATCTTGGTCTTCCCAAAGTTTCTTTGTCATCACATTGGGAGTTTTTTTATTCCACTGTCACCCTATGATAACTCAGTCGGTGTTTATGACCTAGATAGCTGCTTTGAGACAATCTTGTGTTGCGAAGGCACTATATATGCTTGTATTCTTAATAATTTTTCAGAATTCAGAATTTTTCACAATTGCTTTTGTATTTGCATCTTTAAAAAGCTATGTTGTTAGTTTAGTTGCAGTGTGGTGTATACGTTTTGGGTATCTGTTTGAGTTTGTGAAGTATAAATGATAATTAATCCTCTGATTATGTTGTGATTTTAAGGATCACACATTTTCTCTGCATTCAGTTGTTATAAAGATTACCCTCTATAATAAGTTAAATTACAGCATAGCCACCCCATCATTATGAACCCTTGAGTTCCATCTGAGGAGCAGTGAAGTAATCTTTCTTTGTGTGTTAATTCTGATCAAGCTAGCAGCAGATAGAAGTCTAGGTCTGTTTTCGTATTGGAAATGTATCCCATGTGGCTTGCTTTCTACATCTCTAGAATAGACTGAAATCTATAAATAACAAACTAACTTTCCCCCAAACCTGTTGCTGACCATTCCATCTCTATCTTACAGCACCTGCTCCAGTTCTAGCTCCTGCCCCTGCTCCTGCTCCTGTCCCTGCACAGGTTCATTTTCAAGCCCCTGCTCCACCCGCCCCTGCCTCCTCTGCTGCTCCCTCTAGCAGACCACCGTGGGTAACAGATGACACTTTTGCCCATAAGTTTGATCCCAGCAAGACCACTACCTCAAGTGTCAAATTGCAGCCCCTTCCCACTGCAGCCCCTCCACCTCCTGCGATCGCCCACAACCCTTCTCCTGCCCCGGCTGCCCTCAGCCCTACTCCTTTTATCCCTGCTCCTTTCCCCCCTGTGGCTCGTGGAGTGTCACAAAGAGCAGAGCGCTTTGCAGCCAGCAACAGGACACCTATGTGTGGATCTTGTAACAGCATCATCAGGTACGGAAATGTAAGCATGCACTAATGATGGCTGTATTCAGAATGGTATAATGCACTGCTCACAACTATTGCGGAATATTTAATTAAGGGAGATTTCATTTTGAAGTATCGCCTACTTTTTATGATCAGTATATGCACGCAATAAGTGACCAAAATGAAAATCCGTAGAGCCCTAATGACACCCCGATGTTGTACTACTCTGGTCAGATTTTCTACGATGCAGGGGGCACTCTCTTCAATTTATACTGCATCCCATCATGTACTGTGGCCTGACCAGCTCAGGCTGCTTCACCAAAACAACATGGCAGCGGATAAAGCTACAGAAAAGCATGCTGTCATCTTTGAGTATAAATATGGTTTGAAAAAAAAAATTGTGGTTGAACGAGGCTAATAAAGTTAAAAAAAAAGATATGTGTCAGGTAAATTTGTGGTAATAAGTAACGGTGAAGCAGTGGGTTTGAATACAGCCAATCCTCTTTCTGTGTACAATTTTGCATACTGTTATGTTATATGTTCTGTGCAGGGGGCCCTTCCTGGTGGCACTGGGACGCTCGTGGCATCCTGAGGAGTTTAACTGCCACTACTGCCACACATCACTGGCTGACGTGAGCTTTGTGGAAGAGCAGAACAGTGTTTACTGTGAGAACTGTTACAGAGAATTCTTCGCCCCGACCTGTGCCCGCTGCAACACTAAGATCATGGGGGTGAGTCCAGTCACAATGACACACCAGGACTATCAATGTCAATTTGAAATTTGACCGTTCTTCAAGAAGGTGGGGAAAAATATTTGAATGTAGAAAGTGGAAGTTCTAATCCGTTGTAGTAACAGGCCTTTTGTAGTCACATACCGATGCTATTTGTGATAAAGACAAAGAGAAAAAGACTGCATTACATTCTGTGAAACGGGTCACTAATCGGAAATTACCTTAGTCATGTAGTCTATTAATGCTAATGGAATGTTAATTTAAAGGGTATTTTCACCAGAAAACTGCGTGCAAACAATACACAAATGTTTAGAGATACAGCTGAAAACACAAGTGGAAACTTGTTATACACATGCTTCATCTTTTGTAATTTATGGGAATTCATATTATAATTAGAGAAAACACTGTACTTTTATGTCCCTGTGTAGATTAAAGCCGTAAAAGCACTATGATGTCGACTATGAAAATATGCTCAGATAGGGAGTGTTACGAACAACGTGAAAGATTCTTAACGAATCTTAACGAATATAACCAGAAGCGAATTTAAACCAGTTTATTTAAGTTATATGTTAGACAGATTGTATTGATTTGTTAGAGAAATAAAGCAATACTATTTACAATAGAACAGACATAATCGAATGCCATTTAGAGCTTGTTACAAATAAGTAGGGGGAAGTATAGACACAAGTACCGTACACAAAAAGACACATCACATCACATCAATCCCGAAAAAGCCCAAAACGGGGGACATTTGTACAAAGTGAGAGCGTGATGACTTTGAGTTTAAAAAAATCAATCAATTAGAATGATTTGTACTTTCCTTTTAACTTTAGAGGTAGAATAAAACCAACTTGCAGGAATATTGGAAAGGGGATCAGGGATCAAATCCAAAAAAGATACTACACTTTAGAAACAAGCCAAAATCCTGCAACAGGTCATCAAAACAGTATTTAAAAATATTGTTATTACCTATTGTAATATATTGTGATTTTATGATATTATGACAGTTTTAATACAGACTTAGTCAAACACTCTGCTTTATTATGATTAAGATACTAAATATACTAAATACATTAAGTAATATTTATATCCACTATGTCCTATACAGGAAGTGATGCATGCACTGCGGCAGACCTGGCATACCACCTGTTTTGTGTGTGCTGCCTGTGGGAAAGCTTTTGGAAACAGCCTTTTCCATATGGAGGATGGAGAACCTTACTGTGAGAAAGGTAGTGGAGGACTCACTGAATATTCTATGCTCATGAGCTTTAAGTTTACCAGTTGATCATGCCTTGTTTACCAGTTGATATGGTATTCTCCACAGCCTGACTGTGTGAATTTCTACTGGCAAGCATGTTGCAGAAATGTTATTCAAGTGATATACACTGCTCACTTTGAAATATCCCCTATTCTTTGTGAGCCGATTACAATGCAGTCAAGTGACAAAATACAACTGGCTCCAACAGTCGAACAAAGTATTAACAAAGGAAATGTAAAGTAAAAAAGTATGAATGATTATCAAAACCACTCACTCAAATACCAAAGTGAGCACGAGAGAGGCAGTATATTGGAATCTCATTGTCCAAATGTATCCTGTTCAATAGTTTGAAAAGTAACAGTGGAAGCCTAGATCCATTATTTCATATCTGTATAACAATAAACCATGCCTACTGTAAATGGCATCTTCATTAATATAATGGAGTGCTCAAACGGTAGCCCACCACTTACCTGGATTCAACTCTGCGATACCCTTTCAGCTGGACTGGCCATCAAACAGGCATGGTCGGATGGTCCCTATTGTTGTTTGTTATAGCGGGTTAGTGGTTTGGATAGTGGGTTAGAGGTTTTTTGAAAAGCATACATTTGGTTACTGATAGTTTGGATAACAGATGCTGTTCCTTACACAGAATTCATTTAGATAAAGCATATAATGTAATTGTGTTCTTGGTACTCAAATCGTTCCGAAAATGCTTTTCTCTGCATACCCAATGACAAGTTTGTGTTAGCAATAGTAGTATCCCCATAGACACAGACTCTCAAATTCAATCAGTCCCTTATAAAGTGCACTTTTGCAATGAACTCTTTAACCAGCATCTTGTCTGACTGAGGGGAGAAAGGCTAAGGGGATCATCCCTCTGCACTATAGCAGTGTTTCAAACTCAGCCTGCAATGTACATGCTTGTGTGCACCCTGTGAATTCCTGGAAAGGAAAGGAAGGCCAGCTAGTTAAATAATAATTAAATAATATGGCAAAGTTACTAAAATGAATGATGTCGTATTTCTTTTCGTCAGACTATGTTGCACTCTTCAGTACTAAGTGCCATGGCTGTGATTTTCCAGTGGAGGCAGGAGACAAGTTTATTGAGGCTCTTGGACATACATGGCATGACACCTGCTTTGTGTGTGCGGTAAGAGCAACTACACATTAAGTACTGTGAAAATCATCTATACTTGTTGAGAGGCATGAAAAAAGGGGTCACCGAGGCTCACGAGGGCAAGAATTGTTGTTATACTGTAAATTAACCATTAATTATGTTTAGATAAAATATGTGGTGTCTATAAAGTAGGTCTCACTTTAACATTGTTAATACTTGCATTGAAGTTTCTCGTGTCGACCCATGTGGCTCACACCGAATCGATGTGATATGAATAAAACCTGGGGGCTCTCTGCTTCATGTAAATGTGAAAACGGCCTCTCGTGTACGTTTGTAAATATGTATTAAAGATGTGTTGAGACTTGCTGCATATGCACCCTTGTATTATTATTCACAACTATTCGTAACATTTTTTACTCCTGCTTCCCACTTGAGAGGTGCTAAGCAGTTAATTACCAAAGTCCTGTGTGAACTGACATTTTACATAATGATTACTTAACAGCTTATACTTATAACAGCTTATACAATTTACAGCTTATAACTATTGATGCCTCACAGCAAGAAGGTCTCGGGTTCAATCCCAGGGTGGAGCGGTCCTTTCTGTGTGGAGTCTGCATGTCCTCCCCGTGTTTTCATTAAGCCTTTTAAGCTTTGTAAAAAATACATAGAATATGAACTCTTCGTACTTTACTTTAATTAACATCATTTCTTAAAATAAAACACTATCTGCAAAGAGTTAAACGGCTCACACCTCTATGTCAGTTCACAGTATTTAAAGTGTTGACCTCCTCAGTATTCATCTATTACTTGGTAGTAACTAAGAGTTATGTAATTTTCAGCTACTATATTTATTATGGGTAATTAATGACTAATTATCAGGAAGCCTCACAGCAGGAAGGTCCCGGGTTCAATCCCAGCGAGAAGTGGCCTGTGTGTGTGTGTGTGTGTGCGTGTGTGCGTGTGTGTAGTTCTGATGTAACATTGTGTGTGTCGCTGAAATGGCCACTGATGCCGATAACGACATTAAGTTAAACCAAATAAACAAATAATGACTAATTATCAGCGTAAATACACTGCTCACAGATATTGGGGGATATTTAATTATGGGATATTTAATTTTGAGGTATCCCCTCATTTCTGTGAGCATATACTATTAATATGCAGCGCCTAATATAAAGTGGTAGCCCTCTTTCTGCTGTGTTGCATGAATTTAATAAAATATTGCCATTTCTTTACTTTCTCAGGTTTGCCATATCAATTTAGAGGGTCAGCCCTTCTACTCCAAGAAGGACAAACCTCTGTGCAAGAAGCATGCTCATGCTATCAATGTGTAACTCTACAACAACAATCCTGCTGCACACTGCCTTGGGTGGACCTCTTATGGAGAAAGACCCGCTGCCAATCCAGATTACACTGAACATGAAGTGAAATGGCCAGATGTACATATTATATATTTAAATGCCCCTGAACTGAAATGTGATTTTTAAATGACTAAAACATCTTGAATGATTGATTCTGATCATAAAAAGCAGGGTCAAATTAGCCATCGCAGACTGTTGGTTCACTGAAACGATACTTCAGAAGAAAAAAACCGTGGCTCCACTACTAGTACATATGTGCCAATTATATCAGTCTGCTAATTGAATATTATATGGCCTCCAAACAAAAAAACTCTGGAGCATATTAGTTTGCCAGTCTCCTAGCTAATCTTTCTGGTGACTCTATCCTGTTATGTAACACTACTTACATAAAATCACAGTTCTTATGGTATGTTTTGACACAAAAATAGTGTTTAATGCTTATTGTCTGCATTTAATGCTAATCTTCATCTGCAGTGCCTTCCAACACGTCTTTTGTTTCCAAACTCATTAGAATTTGAACATTGTAATTCATACAAAAAAAAAACCGAGAAGACAAATCAGCCTTATAGTGAAATTATTCGTGACATGCATTGTGTTTAACATTTTTACTGTGTAAGAACATATTTTCTTATGCTTTTATATTTCCTTGCTTATTTGTTTGGCCAGCTGCTGAAAGCTGATGTCAGCTCCGTTTTGACACAGAAAAGAAACTTGCTTTTAAGATGGAAGTAACACAAAGGACAGGCTCTCGATGTACTTTTTAGACCTTGTTGATGAAGACTAACAATATGCCAGCATGCATTCAGCGCATTCAGAAAGCAGCTGATTTTCATTCAGGTTACGTTGCGACCTTGTGCTAAAATAGGAAAAAATCAAATATTTTCCTCATCATTCTTCCCTCAGCCCATTGTGAGAAGGTGAAAGCAGAATTTTGAGATGTTTGATTGGATTCAAGTTGGGGCTCTGGCTGGGCCACTCAAGGAGATTTAAGAGTTGTCCTAAGCCAATCCTGTGTCGTCTTGGCTGTGTTTTTAGGGCCATTGACTTGTTGGAAGATGGCTTGAGTGCTCTGGATTAGGTTTTCATGTGTAAGCTTTGGCTTCTTGGTCACCTCTCTTATCAAGGTCATTCTGTTCCAGTTGCTTAGTTTGGTGGGGAGTCCTGGATGTTCCATACTTCTTCTGTTTACAAATATTTATGGAGGCCACTGTGCTCTTTGGAACTTGCAGTGCAGCAGAAGTTTTTTGCTTCTCTTCTCCAGATTTGTTTCTACATACAAACCTGTCTGAGCTCTACAGGCAGTTATTTCCTCATCATGGCTTGGTTTTCGCTCTGATATGCATTGTTAGATTTGAGACCTCATATAGTGTGTGCGTCTTTCCAAGTTTTAGCACAAGGCTTAAACATGACAGAATGTCTGAAGTTTCCGAATGCATCATGTAAACAATTCGTTTTTGTGAGCAAATGTTTAAAAAAAATAATTTGTGACCAGTATATATAACCACCATTATTTGTGTTACATGCCCTCCGGCACCTACATTTAAGAACATCATCCCCCTTGCTGTTGTTAGTATAAAAGCGATGCACCGGTTGCACTGTTTGTACATTTAGATACACTCTGGATGACGAAACTTAGCGTGCATTCAAATGTATTGTGGCAGAAATTCTGCTGGATTGATACAACTGAGTTTTCCAATGCTGAAATCCTACTTGTCCTACAAGTTAACATAGCTATGAGCATTAGCCATGCTTCTTATTATGACAGGAATTTCATGACATGTTTTCAAACTACATGTAACTACATGATTATAGTCATCATTTTAAGAGATTTTACTAAGACTTCGTATTAGTTTCTTTAGGTTACAAAAATGTCATATTGGACTATTTATTATTATACATGCTTGTTTTTATTCATTTAAATCAGGCTGGTTCGGGGTGCTTTAATACTGATTTTAAAACGTTCGTCGATTTCATGTAATATTGGAACTGGTGCGACTCAAGTGTAAAATCATAGATAGATAGAAGGTTTTAATTTAATTTATCTAACATCGCAAAGAGCTTGAGGTGTAAGAAGTGAGAGAATTTCAGATGAGCTTCAATCGATTATACGATCATATTACATTCAATATATGTAATGTGTGTAATCTTACAGAAGTGTATGCACTGTGCTGATTGTAATTGGGTGGCATTTTGAGTTTCTGTTTATTTAAGTAGAATCTGATATTTCACTTTTAATGATGTAAACGATTGTGAATTGTGTTGGGATGTGCTTACATTGTTGATAAAATGATGCAACACAGCCTGTAGTGGATTTAGAGTGGTTTCTGTTCTATTTAGAAATACTTGGTATGATGATGGAGTTTTATTCAACTTTTTACTCGTCTCTGGTGTAATGGGTGTCCCCAGATCATTTTATTTTTTTAATCCCAGTTGTTAAATAGACCTCTATATATAATGCAGATTCATGGTATTTGTACATGCTTATCTCCGACAGATGATGCCTTAACAAACTGTCACTCTAGAGATGGATTTCCGAACAGATTTTGTGACATTGTGGTCACGTTTCACTTACAGGCTGAGCAAACTAGGATTTTTAGATTAGTTGAAATGCTTGTAGCAGAACACAAATAAGCCTAGTATTGTGCAAAAATTTTGGGACCGCTGGTGAAATAATAAAATTAGATAGTAGTACTTTTCTAATTGAAAGATGTCCATTACGTTTACAGCATATAGCAGGCACTTTAATCTAAGGCTTACATTAAATACTCTGAGACTCTAAGACTTACTCATTAAATAAAACTGTATAAATGTAATGACAATATATGTAAGTGATTACAATATTAGAGCGAAAGGATATGTTTATTGTGGAAAACTGTACAATGAAAGGGAGGCTCTAATACCCTGTTAAGCCTCCTCTAGCCTGGATACAAGCCGAGATACAGCTGGGTACTGCACGCAAACAGGTGTCACGTGTTATCCTTTGACACTTTTGACCACAGTTGTTGCAGCAGGGCCTGTAGTTTCTGCACCCTAAGCTGATGTCCCAGTCGGTCCCATAAATGGTCGATTGGTGAACAATTTAGGATCATGGAGGCCAAAGAAGTGCTGGGATTTAGTGCAGACATACACAGGGAACCGTTGCTTTGCTTAGGTGAGCATTATATTGCTGAAAAATGCCAGTTGGAAGCCCTGCCATGAGAGGCGACATCGCTGATCTTTTAGTGTCCCTCATATTACTACTCGGGGTGGCCGACTGTCATATCATCTCACCAGATGTCGGGGTAGCATGTTGCTACACAGCAAAGGCTTGAAACAGTCATACTCCAAGGCCTCCATACTTGTATCAGAGCATTATCAGATCCCAAACAGAACCTGGATTCATCACTATAGATGATGAGTTCCAGTCCATAGCAGTTCAGGTTTCCCATTTACAACACCACTGCAAATAAAGTCTACAGGCTGTTCATATTTGTTGTTTTTTTATTGTTTTAATCATATTTAACAGACAGTATTAAATAACTGAATTTACAGCATTTGTTTAGCAATGTTAATTCTGAAAATCTTTTTTGCCATCGATTGCCATTTGCCATCACATATCAGGACTGAACATGTAAAGCCTGAAAGATGTTTTTATTATGCCTTAAACCCCTTTAAATCGTATATAGTATTATTTTTACTTCACATCTTTGTATTATTTCTAGCCCACAAGCTACATGTGATTCTGACACTTGTACCATCAACAGATTTGGTTGAGACACTGTGTGTAGTGTTTTTAGTTTCTATTTTCTTTTGCTGACTAAAGAGGTTTTGTACACGCTAGTGCATACTTTCTGTATTGTACTGTTTGTGTCATGTATTAGCCACTGCATGGATTTATTTGCATCTGCTTTATGTAATATTCAACATTTGATGACATCTGATGAAATCTCTGTCTTCTGAGTTTTAATACATATATACAGAAGGTATATGTACAGAAATAAAGAACCTGACTGGTGTAACAGAGCTTTGTTGCCCTGAGAGTCTGTTCAGAGTTATGCACTCATCGGTCATAAAAACATTGTCTGATCAGTTCCGCTTACTATAAAGAAGCAGTTGTATCGTTCTAAAGTCACAGACTTTAGTCTGTCTGTTTCTCTACGGTCAGGACCCCCACTGGGTGACCGTTCATTCCCAGCAATGCAGTGGCACTTGGTGCGGTGTTCTAATGTGCTGAGCTGGTATGAGTGGATCAGACACAGCAGTGTAAAGTTATAAAACACTGTTTACTCACTGTGCTTTCTATTAGACACGTCTCTACCAATCAAGAGACAGCAGCTTACTTACTACTGCACAGTTTGTGTTAGTCATTCTCCAAGTTCTTCATTTGTGCTCACAGGACGCTGCGTACAGGGTGTTGGTGGCTGTTAAAAAAAAAAAAAAAAAAAAAAAAAAAAGCTGTGGGTGGGCCCGGACACGTGTTT
Organism: Parotocinclus haroldoi; assembly: GCA_034779995.1. Classification (NCBI taxonomy): domain Eukaryota; kingdom Metazoa; phylum Chordata; class Actinopteri; order Siluriformes; family Loricariidae; genus Parotocinclus; species Parotocinclus haroldoi. Next base: position 29,977 of record JAUZST010024267.1, read on the forward strand.
TTAATTCTAGCATAATATTGTCCACAAGAAGGCGCTGTTGAGCCACATTGCAGACGTTTGGAACCCGAGCCTAATCTAGTGACTCCTAAATACAATAGAAATATAATAATAGAAATATAATCTAGAAATCCATAGGTAAGAGCAGGATAAATCATTATGTCTACCCAGTGAAATGTTAAAGAAATACACAACAAGCTGTAATGATAATACTGAACGCCATGGTCATGTCAAACAATCTTTTCGAGACGAATATTTAAAGCATAATATAATCCGCTTCAAAGTTTAGGAGTCGGCTCCAGGTGAGGGAAATCAGCAATCAGGATATGGAGAAGTATCCAGATAGCACGTGCAATGATAATGAAATACACAATAATATTACACGAATGTTAAACAACGTTTTATTCACAGACAGATCAAAATTGTTTCCAGAACCTCTTTTCTATCTATTTTACAATGCACATCCTGGTCAAATTAATGAAATAAAGCAACCAGACGAGAGTGTAATATTATACAAACACACAATACAATATCAGGCCTATACAATATACACGCACTTTAAATACCTACAACCAGGTCAAAAAGCTTTGTGAGTCAGATACGTACCATATGATAGAATCTGTTTTTCGGCATTAATTGAGAGAATAGGGTCAATTAGATCTATGCTGCTCAGGAAAATAAGGGGATATCTCCAAATGAATTTAAAGCGATTAAAACGAAGAACTTGTCATCAGACAAGCAAATGAAAAATCAAAAAAAGTTGTTTGATTACGCAGATGAGATGCAAACTCTATCATGGTGATTGAGTAGTGAATGACCTATTTATTGAGATGAACTGAAGCAGGTTAAATTGGATGAGAGTGCCCCCACATTGACTGGTCAGTAGGGTGTATGATCAGACTCATGACTGCTAAAACACACTGGTAGTGATGGGGGATGGACATGATCAGATTGTCCAACAGTTCTTGTGGGTTCCTCTTCATATTCATTCTGAAACATCTCCTCATGTCTGTGTGAGCGGTATATTACAGAAATACACTATGATGCCAAATAAACATCTCAGCGAGGGAGACCAGTGAACGTTGAAAGCTGCATATGTTGCTAAAATCCGAGAGTCTCAAATATAAAGAAAATGTAAAGATTCCAGAATGTAACACGCGTTTATAGTAAATAATTACTGGAATACTATCAAAACAATCAATCAAACTGTACCTGCAATATTAAACACATATACAAGTCAAACATATTTAAGACACGGATGTTGAATCTGTTGAATCGGTTTTGGAGTCGACTCCGTATTCCTACTGT
>JAUZST010024278.1:0-31279 GCA_034779995.1 Parotocinclus haroldoi
ATATATACAGGGTGAGGACATAGGACATAGGACACCCTTTTATTTCAGAAACCCAAATGGAAAAAAATATATTTATATATATATATAAATATCATGTTTGCTGAATACCCCAGCCAGTAATTTAATTTTTTTTTTGTGGGGGGAATCAAAGGTTACTTTTTTCACGAAGGTGAAGGTGATCACGAAGCATATCAAAGAAGACCAGAATTGTCTCAGATATTGATTGCTGCAATCAGTTTTGTGTCCCACTTGTGAACCCACATGAGAATCTCAGGAGAAATGCTGTCAGAAGCCTTCATTATGCAATGCTGAAGGTGGTGTTTGTTGCACATTTTCTCAGCATATACAATTCGTTTAAGATGATCCCAGAGATAAAAGTCGAGTAGTGTATGAAAAAGAATCAGTTTACTTGGGTGCCCCATATTCCACACCACAATATAACCTTCACATCTCCTACAACTTTGCTATCTGCTGTCCAGTGAGGGTTTTCTTGACTCGAACTTGCAAAGCTCTAGTGAACTTCATGCCAGTGCTGGAAAATAATGGTAACCACTAATAATACTTACACTTTGGGAACACTTTGACCATTTTTACTTAGGAGTTTACTCACTTTTGTTGCCAGTGGTTTAGACAAGGATGGCAGAGCAAATTTACACTTTTATACAAGCTGTAGACTGCCTATATTTTATCAAACTGTCACATTTTCAGTGTTGTCCCATGAAAATATATAATAAAATATTTACAAAATATTTATTTACAAAAATAAGTGAATGCACTCACTTTTGTGAGATAATGTATGTGTGTGTGTGTGTGTTTGTGTACATTCACACTTTTTTGACTGGATACATTTTTTATTCCAATAAGTTTATGGATAAGAATTTGATAATATGGTATGTGTCTATATGTGTACACTGAATGAACACAGTGTCTAAAGCCCCAACAGCACTGCTGTCAGATACAAAAATACTAGCAAAACACACAATAACACACCACCACCCTATCTGTGTCAGTGTTGAGAATGATTCCCCCAATAGATCTGTGGTGGTCCTGATCATTGGAGAACAGAATTATAAGAACTAATACATTATTTAGAGAAATAGTTGGGCTACCATCTAAAAATAATAATTGGAACAGTGTGAAAAATGCAGGGTTTCTTACATTTACTTTGACTTTTATTTAATTGCAAATTGTATGAACCCAACATTTTTATTTATGTTTTTCTTGGTCTACTTCATTTAATTTGCAAATAAACATCCATTCCTAAACTTTACTTCAGGCGTGCAACACATTCCAGAAAAGCCCTAAATTGGAAATGTACCTAATAAAGTGATTGATGAGTGTGCATGTATATTGTTTTATGTTGTTTTAAATAGTTTGAAGTAGGTTATTGTGTTTTTTGGTTACAGATCACTAATTATATAAATTTTAATGATGAGAAATCCCACTGTAATCTTTAAGTGAAGTCTCATATTTTAAAGTCTATTTTAATTTAAAGGTCCATCTTAATTTGATACTACAGTATATAGTAATTACAATAGAAACATCATCCAAATAAAGGAGATAAATAAAATTAATCTACTAGTAGTGTTGTATTCCATATTAGACTAAAGATGTAAATCTCAACATGTAACATGAAACACAACACGTGTGCATATGTATGGACCTGTGAATGGTATGTAATTCAATACATTTTCCTGCCATTTGTCAAATCAAACATTTGTTTGCTGTTCCAGGACATAAACTAGTAAAATAAATATCTAATGTCACCAACCCTTAATCACCAAGCTGGCTTAATCTGCACAGATTGTTGGATGTAGAATCAAGGTTATCCATGTGCTTTGTATATCAAATGACAAATGGTAGCCAATCCATAGTAGAAGGTAGCTGATAGCAGTACAAAGCTTTAGCAGTTAGGTTACAGTATGTGATACATTACAAAATGCACAATGATACCTCCTAGTCCATGAGGTTTTAATCAGTTCTGGTTCACATAAAAGTCTATTAATCTAACACACACATCCTATTTTTCCACCATGTGCAATTCTCATTTTCACTATGGGAAGTATGTCACTATCCAAAACTATCCAAAGTATCCAAAATCCTTCACAGCTACTGATAAGTATAGATGTGAAGTACACTTGTACTCTCTTGCTAGGATGAGTAAATTGCATATATTTTACCTCAAACACAGCAATCCTCCATGTTTTTTTCTGGTCAACTTACTTTAATTTGTTAATAAACATTTATTCAACACATTCTAAAAAAGTTGGTATTGGTGCATTTTAGAGCTAGTAATGATTTAAAAAATCTAAATAATTATATGATTTAAAGTAGCAAAAGCAGCATCTGGAAAAGGTTTAATCTTCGTTGAGCAAATGCTCAGATGATTTTATTAAAACATGTAAAAGCAATGGACCTCAAAGTCACTTTGAGAGGGAATTGCATATTTTTCTCTATTCAGTGAATAATATCATAAATGATTAAATGAATCAGGAGGAAATTTAATGCATAAAGGCCACTACAATACAGAGCTATATTCGCAAATGCCACTGAAAACTTCACTGTGCAAAAAAAGAATCCTCATGTCACACTGTGGACACATGTATAACAAGTCGTTTTTGAAAAAAAAAATGGAACCATGTGCTCCGGACCAAAGATGAAAAGAACCAGCCAGACTGTTATCAGCAACAAGTCTGAAAGCAAGGGCATATTTGGTGTCATTACACTTTTGTGAAGGCAGCATTAATGTGGAAAAGTAAACTGAGATTGTTTCAACATTTTTCAACAGCAATGCAAAACCACTTGCTGAACACAGTGCAAAAGCATGGCTGAGAATGAGGCATGGCTTGCCTGCAGTCCTGATCTTTTCCAGTAGAGAATGTGTGAAGGATTTTGAAACAAAAAATGCTACAACATCAGACTCATACTGTGGCACCTATTAAGACATGTTTGACAGAATAATGAGAGAAAATACACCTGAAACACTTAATCACTTGGTATCCTCTGTGCCAAAAATGTATCATGTGTCACTACAAAGTGTAACCAGAAATGGTGACATTTCAAAGTGGTAAATGTTTTTTATGTGTTACAGGCCTGAAATGCAGCAATGGATGTTATTAAGAAATAACATTAAGAAATGTATTAAGAAATAATTAAGTTGACCAGACAAAACATGAAATATATCAGACTCTTACTGTCTGCACTGAATTAAAAGTCAAAGTAGATGTAAGAAACACTGGTTGTTTTTTTTATATGCACTCACTAACAAAGCTAGGTCAGAATGGCCTAAATACTGGGAAATTAATCCAAACAATCATCATGCATCTCTCAGTTCAGTGATGTCTGTCAAGTGGGCATTGTAGAGAAATGTCTAGTGGTCAACGATACTTATTCACCAAGAGGTAGTGTAGCAAGTGAAACACTTGTACTTCCTATTGTGGCAAGTGTTCATCTAGTGTTGAATCCTTCCACACGTGATCATTTACATATCTTTCTGAGACAGTATAGATATGTAACATAATGCAGTTTATTATTTTACATTTATAGCTGGATGCATTTCTGCATTCATCTCCGATTTCTGCTAGTCATGACATGCCTCCCATAATTAAGTCATATTACCTAACAATCTAAAATCGGAGGTTCTAGCTATGTGGAAACTGTGGAAAACTGTCAGATATTTAGTTAAAACTGAGGACAACACAATGAACACTTTTTCCATTACTGCTTCTGTTACTACTCTTCCTGCTGTTTTGATAAATCATGCATTTCTAATATAGCATAAACCAAGTTTAAAAGTTATAGTCCATATGTAGCCTGGGTGACTGGTGAAATAAGAAACACAGCAGGAAACAATAGAATATGGGGGCAGACAATATGTTCAGTAACATTTGATAGTGTAGAAATCAAGTAGTGGAAGAGAAAGCTTGTTTTGTGGGAGAAAGAGAGGAAAGGAATGTTGAGAAGGCAAAGGCAGTGTTTGCTTTCATATCTCAGGAGAGGCTCTGACAGAAACAATTCTCGTATCTAGCAAATTCGTATCTTTTCAGTTTGGTGCAAAGCTTACATACATCTACATTTCTCTTTTCAATGTGCATACTTTGTCTCCTCTTACTGCAATCATATATAAAAGAGGAACATGGAACAGAGATATAAATAAGATGCAAGAAATAAAGCTTGAGAGGGAGAAGATCTCCTGTTGTGCAACCCCAAAACCCGAAAAAGTTGTATATGGAAATAATGAAATAATGAAAATGAAATGATTTTTTTTCTGATCAACTTCATTTCATTTGATGTCAATCATTTCTGTCCTACAACATATTCCGAAAAGTTGATATGTGGGCAAGTTTTCAGCATTAATGCGGAAAAGTGCACTGAGATTTTCCAATGATGTCCATTGCATTTTTAACAAGACAATGCAAAACCACATGCTAAACACAGTGGAAAGTCATACTATGGAAAAAATGTGTGTGGGTATTTGATTGACTTGCTAGCAGTCCTGACCTGTTTCCAGTTGATTCTGTATGTAGAGGATTGTGGAAAAAATGCTACTAAGGCCCTCTTAAGTTCTTATGTTTGTAAGAAGAATGGGAGAAAAAATACACAAACACTTAATCACTTCCTCTGTGTCAAAATGTCTCAATGTCAGGTTTAATGTGCCTTTTACATGCCGTCCCAACTTTTTTCCTAATTTGGGGTTGCACATAAGTAACCCAATGTACACTCCTTATATTTTTTTTATTAACCAGCCTTTGTAATGTCATTAATGACCTAGTTTTAGCACTTAATGAGTGGATTAGTCAAGGCTCTCTTTTCCTAGCTCCCCATTAGGTTTTAATATACTCATAGCCCTCTGCATGCACTAATCTTACATTTCTCATCTATGTATGTAACTACAGTTATTGCTGTGCTATTTACTAGAACTGCCATCACACCTTCTATGGCTGTAAATTGGGTCAAAGTAGCTAGCACTAGAAATGGAAGGTTTAACTATAATGTACATGGCAAAGTCATGTTTTTCCACAGTCTCTCCAGCTTAAGATAATTTAAGAAAAATAATTAGTAGCAATATTACCTCAGGCAAGCATGGCCAGAATGCAGTAGCATGGGTGAACAGTAGGGCAATACAGGGAAAAAGCATACCCATAGAGAGGGTTGGGTTGGGATGTTATGTATGACCAGACACACATTGACAGGATGTTTGCACTGCTGAGGAGAATGTGAGCTAATGAAAGCAAGAGGCTGTGCTCACTAGAGTATAAAATTCACATTTGGCTAGGGCCGGCTGTGCAATCTGATCTTATGAGCTCACCCCCGCCAAAAAAAAAAAAAAAAAAAAAAAATCCTACACACACTCACTGACTTGCATAATCATTTGCGGGTGCACATGCATAAAGGTAGACATACATGATGAATAGTATAAATCAGTGCATGAAGAATTATGTAGCAAATACATTCAATCAGGAATTTGGGATCTAAAATGGCATCTTGGGTGGATGAATGGATTGTTTAGCAGATAGTACGCCGATTTAGGTCAGCAAGGAATAAGGACATCTGCTGCCTAAACAGTATTTGTCAGGACTGTCTTGTTTCAACCAGTCAGGAGCCTTGTTTCAAGATTCAGTCAATTGCTCAACAACAAGCATTATCACTCATGGAGTAAAACAGAAAGCAGAAGTAAGGTACTGTGAGAGCCAACTTTGTTTTTAAATGTTGTTATTGTTGCTGTGAGCTTGTGGATTTATACTAAACAGTGGCATTGTGAGGTCATTCCTAGGGCATAGCAAGTGACAAGCAAGCCCAGAAAGCTAGACCAATCATAGTGCTGCACAGAAAGATTATCTCATTTTAGAGTAAATGGCGATGTCATAGAACATACCATCATTTCACTGGGTCTTAATGCACTGCTGCAGTTGCAAAGAGGAGAGTGAGGTATGTATGTGCATTTCAGGCAGAAATGTTGAAGTCAATGTTTAAAGACTTTGTTAACAGATTCTAATAGTATTGTCTCAGTGATCCTTCCTTTGTCCCATGGTTATAGGCATTCACTGTTTAAAATAATACAAGCAAAAATTTCTTAAAACACACACACACACATTGTCATCATAATCATCGAACAAACATGGTGTAAATACTTATTTTTAAGTACTTATTTCATATAAATTAAACATTTTTTTGGTATATATTAGCAAATATTTAGGACAAAAGCTCCAATTTAGTATACAACAACATGGAAAGAAAAAAAAGCTTCAAAAACATTTAAAAAAACAAATACCTGATCTTGGCCCTCTAAATGTTTCTTCCTTCTATATTCAGTGAGTTTTTTTTCTTCCCACTGTTGCCCTAGACTTGCTCAATTTGGGATTGGCCTTTTAAGATATTATACTATTGCAAAGCTGCTTTGAGACAATGCAGCATGATAAAAAGTGCTATATAAATAAATTTGACTTTGACTTTGTCCTTGGAAGGATCAATAATAAAAATGTGATATATGAGATATATATATATAGTACATACATGTTATTTGTAGAAAATAATCTAATAACCTAAATAAATATGCAATAATAGTTTAAATGCATATAAGCCAAAGGTTATAATTAACATTGGTATTGCAATATAAAAAAAACATAATAAATAAAATATTGTATCATTTAGACTTAAATAAAAATTTACAATATCGATACTATAATAAATGAACTATATAGTACAATACAATAGTAAGTACATTATAATAAATACAACTATACATTTTTAAAAATAGAGAATACAAGCGACGTAATAAATTCTATTATTATGTCTTTTCAGGACAAAATATTAATAGCACCATTCATTTTCCTATTCAGTGGTGAGGAATAAATCCTTGCAATTGGATATATGGGAAGAAATTATTAGAACATTACCTATGTTGCTCAGCTGGCAGAGCTGGCATAAGACAGTACATGTGCAAAAAGATAAATTACAAACATTGAAATGTCATTTTCCTAACGAGGATCAGATGCTAAATGTCAGGACAGTAGTGTCACATTTTTCAGTTCAAAAGTTCAGGCACATTACAAGCAGTTGACCTGTTTTTTCTGGTGGAAGCTTATTGAGTCTTAACTTCTCCACTCGCCTATAAACTGGGCCATCACCTCTCTGTTAACCTTTGTGAGAATATCCTTTTCACTCTCTTGCTTCTTTTATAGATATCTATCACATACATCACATACCTCTTAATTAGGCAAGCTGGGGTACGTTGAAAGGTGTTACATTATAATGAACTAGGTCCGGAATGAATTTACTATGCAAGTTATATATACAGTATATACTATGCTGAATAGATTTTTACATGTACCTTAAACTTCATTTAACTGCCTTCAGCTCAACAAATTTTCATATTGCTATTAACCCATCAAAGGAATTTCATTTATCCACCACCCCTGCAAAACTGTGGTTTTCTCTTTCAACATGAGACTCTCGCAGCATACAGGCACAAATAAGGTGGAACTAATAGCAACATGGATCAGAGGATAGAAAATTTAACCATCCAATCAGAGTGCTCAAAATAAGTGAGCCCACATTCTTTTTTTAAAGGAAGGTAATTGGATGGTGGTCACAGTGAATTGCTGGGTTTATTCACATGAGTCATGCCAGCAATTACCATCATGAAGTAGAAATTACCACCATACCAATATGATTGGAGCACAGTAGGTATATACCCCAGCAGCCTAATATTATCGCTTCTGTTCAGGCTTTTTTACCTAAAAATGCAAGCTCTGCTACATATTCACACACCATCGATGCGGTACATACACTAACCAGGCTAAAGAGGTTCCCATGAATTTAAGTCGAATAATAGGTCAGCACTAGGTCAGTTACTGAACCTTTGTTACAAACTCTAATATACCTTTAATATTTGAAAATGTCTTTCTGTAGCAGTCCTGTGTCCCATTCATGATATAACATGGTTTATTCTGGAGCATTATACTGTATGCTACGTCATATGCAAAGCAATGACTGTATAGTTACAATGTGGTTAATTATATAGAATATAATTCCTGAAGAAATTAAATAGGTGTGTGGTCTTGAGACATGGTGTCAGTTCGTATCTCCGTCAATAAATATAACGCTAAATATAACTCTCTAATTAAAAATGATTTGCTGATAATATATAAAAGCTTTTAACTTTCAACCATTGAAAAAAAGCCAACTAAAAAAAACATTTAATTATTTTGTATGCTTCTTATTTTTCAGGGTTATAATAATAGTAATAATTGCTATTATAGTAATAATAGTAATAGCAATTATTATTATTATTATTATTATTATTATTATTATTACTGGTGCTGTTATTTTTGCTGTTGTTATTATTCACACATTTCATTTTGCATATACATATTTTTTCATTATAGTTATAATGCATTATATTAGTTTCCAACTGTTCTTTTAGGCAAATGCTATATTAAAATTGAAGATGAAGTACAAATCATTTATTTAAATACTTTGTTGTTTCAATGTATCTATCAGTAAACTCTTATAATTGTATGGTTAGTTTGTAGGATGATTACACTGCTCACAAAAGTTAGGGGATACTAATAAATGAACTATCCCCTAATTCTCCTGAGCAGTGTATTCATAGTTTTAGCACTTAGTATTTCAATATAAATCTCACAATTGATGTGAAATAATTTTTTTAAATCACACATTACACTTTGATTTTCCCCACTGAGGTGTTTTCCACTTGTTGTTTGTGGAAAATAAATTGTAACTTAAACACAATGTAGATTTGTAATTGCTATGAGTTTTCATGTATGTGGCAAGAGCTGCATTTGAATACATTTCACCCTTCCCATCATCACTGACAATTGTATATAAATTAATGATTAATGAGTATTGTTTTCAATAATATATGCCTGTGTTTAATTTCTTATTTAATTTCTTATTTTATCTTAAATGTCTTTGTTGTGTATATTAGATTTGGTATATAATGCATTTTAATTTTAATATATAAAACTGTATTTTATATGGACATCACATATGTTGTTTGTGCAAAATGTAATTTGCTAAATGAATACATAACATGAATTGGCCAGCCAATACCAAGTCTCACTGACCTTGTCTGTCATGAGGCAAGAAATCCATGTTTATGATGCCAAAGCAAATGTACTGCTCACACAAATTAGGTGACATTTAATTTTACTTTTATTTTATATTAAAATATCTCATAATTTTTGTGAGCAGTATACTTTTTTGTCCCTCACAACAAAACTTCTTTCTACAGTTTCTATCATTAAACCTTAGTAAACTCAGTAAGCTATATCAACAATTATTTTGACGTGAATGTGAAAGTGTAGCCCTTGTAGTATAGACCTTGAACACCCGTGTAGAGAAGAATGTTTCCTAATGGTTAGCTTTTTGGGAAAGTTTGAACTACATATTATACAGTCATGGCCAAATTTGTTGGTCCCCCTATATTTATTTTGCAATTACACATGATTTGTTATACACATGTTTATTTGTTTTGTATTTTGGAAAAAAAAGCCAAACGTGATATAATTTCATGCAAAACTAAAAAAAAATTGGCTGGACAAAATTGTTGTCTCCTTTTAAGAATTGGCCATGACTGTATATACATAGGTTCAAATTATTGAAGTTACAAATGCATTAATGAAAATATTGCAAAATCTAGAAGCTTATAAAAGATTAAACTAATGGTGGGTGATATTTAATAAACCAGTTGTAATCAGTTACACAGTCAAATATTCACTAAACGGTATTCCACAATAATTATATTTGATATACAAGATATATGCTACTGCACATACATCCTGAAAAGATGTGGGAATATCTAAATAAAACAGTATTTGGCAAAACCATCAATTTTAGACAATAATCAACTTTTTATTTATGCTCTAAGTATTTGTTGCACTGTGTTGCAAATGAGTTTGCAATATGACAGTTAAGTTCTGTGATTGTCTAGTAGACAATGCAGTCAGACCTCATTAGATGCCGCAGCTTTCAATGACATAAGTCTATTATGGCATGCTGCAAAAACAGAAACGCTGAGACTGTCTCTGACCGAGCACTGACCCCTTGGTTCAGCACACAGTTTGCCATGCAAAAACACACACACACCCACACACACAAACACACACAAACGCACACATACCCATGCACACATACACACAAACACATCCTGCATTTCCAACATGTGTGGATATTTGCAATATAATACAAAGTGAAAGAAGGCAAAAAAACCCCCAAAAAACAACAACATCAAAATGTTAAAATGCCGTTAAAAATTACTCAAGTAGAAGAAAAGAAGTGCAATGCATACCGACTGATGATAAGTTAAAGTAAATAAAGAACAAAACCATTTTATATTGTTTAATCTTGTGATGTCAAAAGAAAGCAACGAATTTAAATAAACATGACATACATAAAAGTTTTATTTTTATGTTTATGTGAAAGTATATGGGTTCTGTTTAATTTAACTCACAGTTATGTAACATTTTGCATTATCATATAAAAGGGTATTCAGATTTAAAGTTATTTTTTTTCTTATATAAATTAGTTAAATACATTAGATAATTGATGAGCCTATAAAATAAAAATACAAAATAATAAGGTGACAATGGTATCATAAGTATTATTTATTTAATTATATCTGCAAGCATACCATGTTTGATATTCAGTGCTATCTCTATCTGGTGATTGGGCACAAACAAAGTCCCATATCAGTCTTGCAAAGGTCAATAATTGCAAATAAGATTGTGAAAGAAAAAAAAGTGAGCTATATTTTTGTTTTCTGAAGAAACGGAAAATGGTTTTAAAACAGGTCATTTCGGGCCGCAGGATTGTTATTGAAATAACACACAGCCTTCTTGATTGTGATGTATTTACTTTAGCCACTGATGCATAACATGCCAAACCCAACGACCTAATCAAAACCAAATTATCTCCATATCATAAACACAAGACGCTGCTAGAGACAATGGAACCACAAACTCTCAACAGGAGATTTGTGTACATCGGCAATTTGTCATGTGGGGAAGGATTTATTTTGATTATTTGGAACATAAATCAATCGTGTCACCATGGCTGTTACCATGGGTTCAAACTATCATTTTTACTCAATGGTGGAATTGAATTGTTGAGAGTTACTGAGTACATCATATTAGAACAAGAAATGCAATGTATGTATAAATGCAATATATCAGAATTACAAATGTGATGCCATTTTTTTAAGTTTTCATTTTATAGTCATATTCTCTGATCTTCAAATCAGATGACTAGATAAAGACATTAATATGAATTTAATCCCAGTCATGAGGTGTAAATAAAAGTGTAATACATAATCATGTTTTTTAAGAAGGTATCATGACAGTCATTGTGACTGTTCTCCTTCAATGACACAAGCCTCTAGTATACAGGTAAGTAATTGTGTACCTGATTAAATTATTATTATTTCAATTATAATACTAAAATTTATTAAATTTTTTCAAGAATCTTTCAAAACAAAGTCAAATAATATTTAGTAATGATTGGTTGTCTATTTGCTATTAAAATGACAATAACATATTTCAAATTTAAATTTGTCTTTTTGTTGTTATACAAGTATTATAATTACAAGTATTATCTACTATTCGCTACAGTCAATATAGTATACATTTTATAGTTAAAGTAAATTTGAAAAATATAATATAATATAATATAATATAATATAATATAATATAATATAATATAATATAATATAATATAATATAATATAATAATACTGCTATATTACAAATGTCATCACTGTAATTTTATAACATTTGCTATGACTAAAATCACTAAAGTGACAAACTAGAAACAGCAGTTCCTGAGAGTCTGATATCAAATCTCAGTTTAGAATTACAGTGTGAAGTTTGGTTTGTGAATTTACAAAACTCTGTGATGGACTCATGCGGTGTGATGGACTCTGGAGTGTAAAGAGAGTAAATTTCAGGTTAAGGCTTTAGGTCCTCCCTATGACTGTGACAACTGCAGTTATTACAATTGTATAATAATACAACTTCAAGTATTAACTTCTATTAAATGTAATATATATATATATATATATATATATATATATATATATAAACACTAACATTGACTATAACTAATTAGTACAATATTATAACTATATATCTTAACACATACCATTAAAATAATTACTATAACTATCTTTACAATACAATATGTAGTACAATATTAAGTTTATGGCCTATTTAGTATTAGTTTAATACTATAGCTGTTGTTTTTATTCAAATTAAATTAAATTGTTTGTTTGTTTGTTTAATAATGCATAAGTATCAGTGGCCATTCAAATAGCAAGGTTACTTCGATACTAGGGTAAGACACAGTCACACTTTAAAGTAATCAGTTAACCTAGTACAATTTGGAACAACAGAAGTCCAACAGCAAAACTAAACCAAAATAAACTAAAAATAAAGTATAAATAAAATGGTTGTTTTTAACTGTGTCTAAACGTTACTGATTCAAACAGTTAAGATCATTATGGCAATAATCTACACACACTGCATTAAAATACTCCTCAATACATGATTCTGTATGCTGAAGTGCACTCTAATAACTGACGGTATATATTGACTGACCTGTTTAATGCATTGTATCCAATGACTACAGAAATAAGCCATCTAGGCTTGGTACCATGTATTTATTATATTTTCGAGAATGAGAATTAATGAGTGGGGTTGGTCATTTAAGAAGTTGTTGATATATCAGAAGGGATACTGTTCTGATTAAGTTATTTCTCAGAAAGATGAAAACTGTGCAAATAAACGTATCTCTGAAACTTTCATTGAACCACACAATTTATGTCTAAACAGACAGTGAATAATTATAACAGGTCACTTTTGTAATAGTTTACACAGCTGAGAGTAGCTCTTAAAAAAAGAAAAACAATTCTTTGATGTTTTAAAAACATTTATCTTTTTTGGATTATGTGTTATCTAGTCTTTTCCATGTTCAAGAATGATTAAGAGGATTTGGCCTATGTATCATGAATCAGGAGTAATTGATTCACAGTTACATTTTGCTTCAACAAATTTCAAGGGGTGCCAATAACTGTGGCATGTGGTTTTGCTAAAAATAATTATTTTTTGATGATGGTTTTCCATTCAGACTGAATTTACTTTAACAAACAAATTAACCTAAAGGGTGTTTTTTGCATTTTTAGTGTGATGTTTAGCTAATGCGCTAATAGGACAATTTGTTGTAGTTTTTTCAAAAGTGGTGTGTTTGCTGTACTATCTGAATTTTGCCAGAACCAGAGCACGGCATTTAATCTATAAATTTAGTCACATTTATTTAAAGCCAGATTATCTTATAGGCTTGAAATCACAACCACCTTAAACATGCATCACACCTAGCTGACTTTACTTTGTACTAATTAGTGCCATCATCATTATCATATTATTATTATTATTAATAATAATAATAATAATAATAAGCATCATCATCATAATCATCATCATTATTATCATCATCATCATAATAATTGTTATTGTTGTAAGTATTTATTAATTAAGGACTGAAAAAAATCAGAACTCCTACCACCTAAGAGTCTAGGGTTAACGAATTATTCAGGTCACATCTGAAGTGGGACACCACTTCAAAGTTGTGCTGTGCCGAGGGCACTATCACTTGTCTTTAACAAACAGATACACATACTCAGACAGACAGACACACACGCATGTGTGCACACACACACACACACACACACACAAAACCACCATCATGACCTCCACATAAACCTATCCAGCCACAATCATGTGACACAATGGCTTGCTCATGTGATCTTTTTGTAGTGTGTGTGTATGTGCGTGTTTATATGTGTGTGTGTGTGTGTGTGTGTGTGTGTGTGTGTGTGTGTGTTTGTGTGCATGTGTGTATGTGTGTGTGCAATCTGTCTTTACATTTCCCAAAGCAGATTTTCCCTCATGTGTTGTCAGAGTGTTTATGTCTCAACCCAAGAGATAAAAAAAAATAAAAAATGTACAAAGTTTTTCATCGCTAACTTTTTTCTCCTGGAGGGCACTGTGAGCATCCACTGACATTTGGAAGTACAGAATGTTTATTGACACATGAAACTAGTCATTTTGTAGGACTAGAACTAGATTTTGAACTAGATTTTGTGAAGCAGTGTGACTGGTGTTAATAAACACTAATGAACAGCTATTGTATGAAACACATGTAATATGTAATATCATGTATATTTGATAATACTGTATATGGTATATGCAAACTTTATAAAAACAAATAACATTATTTTTATGTCTGTTGTTTTAGATTTTGTATGTTCCTGTACTTTATTAGTAAAATACTCAATACCCAAAACTTAAATTGTAAAAATTCCATGATATTTTATTTAGAGTAAGGATTTGGAAACGTCATTACAACAAAGGTTGGCATGCTTTTTCCAGAATTATTGAATTCTGAATGTTTGTGTGTTTGTGTGTTTCTGTCTGTGTGTGGCAATAACCTCATCATCTGATAGGGATTTTTAGATCCATTACGCTTAGTCCTATTTGGAACAGGCCAACAGCTGGTACAACCTATGGGAGGAAGGGAGGGAGGAAATGAGGGAAAAGGGTTCTCCACCCTCCCCTTCTCTCAATCACCTAGAATTAAGCTTGACACCTTGACCCTTGAAAATCCCAGTGCAATGTTGTAGTCTGTGACAAGGATTGAACACAAGAAAGAGAAAATTTAATTTCAACTGTATTACAAGGCTAGATCAACACAAATTTTAACGAAGGAAGGCAAAAAGTTCAGTACATCACTTCATGTCAAAAAAGAGAAAAGTGGGGAGATTTTTGGCTGACAAATTTTTTTTTTTATTTAAAATGTAATAAAAAAGGGATTGCATATTTAGATATTTTCTTCAATATATCTAACTTTAAAGTATTATGTAATGCATGCTTGTGTTTGTGATGTGAATTGCATTGTTTTACTCCTGTGTTTCTTGTAAACTTAATATTGCAGCAATATTTATTTTAATTAAGGAGTTTACAGTCTTATCTTAAAACAAACAAAAACTGATTTTACAGCTTTTTTGCATATCTAATTTCTGTAACCAAACATGCTTTTTAAAATTTATTTGTTAATCACTGAAATCTCATAAACCTATGTAAAACAGGAAATGTAGAATGGTAGTTATATACGGTTACATACTATATGTTTATACTACATTTTGGACAGTACCACACTAACATCATACGGGATGTCTGTCCCATTGACCACTTGTGTTGTTTTCTGTCTCAGTGGACAGAAACACAGGTCAGTTCTTGTACTACCTCTGGCATTATATGAAATATTTTTTTGAGTAAAGAAAGTTTGATATTTAAATGCATTATAATTTTTTACATTGAACTATATATGTTTTATAATGGCACAATATACTCTGTATTTTCAATGATCCATGGATTACTTATGGATTACTTATTTATTTGAGTGCCTTTCAATAAAATATTAGTGCTAAAAGACACAAATGACAAATGCTATGAATATCTGCAAATATTATTTATTCATCTAACTGTTTGTATATTTGGTTCACTTTTATTTCTCCTTTTGATTTGCTCCATAGCAAGCAAAGTGCTTTTGCGAGCCTTTAAAAGGGGTCACAGCACAGTGGCATGAAAATAACTAATCCATTTTGATAAAGTCATGGACCCAACAAGTCCATGCTTTTATTAACCAATAAACAAAATGCATTAATATGCAAACAAATTGTATCTCTCTTCCTATGTCTTTTTCTAACTTTTATTTCAGCTTTTATTTCATATAGTCAAGCAAAAATGACAGCATTTGCAACAAACCCAGCATTAATACTTCATATGCTGAAATGTTACTCATGCATCCATTTTCATGGTTCAAGTAAAATCTTAATAGAGGCATGTTTCCCTAGTCTAGAGGTCAGCCAATGCTTAGGGAACAACAATTTTGTTATTGCTTTCTGTTATGGCAGATTGGGATTTTGGTACAGAACATAGAGTAACTGAGTAAGATTTAATATTTACTTTTATAAATAGGTTGAATTTCGGATTTGTTTTTGCACTCAGGCAACATTAGCCTAAATTAACATTTTTGTAATTTTTGGAAAAAGCTAAACATAAATTCAGATTTTACAAGTGGATGAGTTATAAAGCCATAAAACACAATTTAACAACATAATTACAGAATATAATTCTGAATTGGTATGAAATCTATAGTATCTTGTCGATTGCCAAATTACAAGAACAGGATTTAGGACAGTGTCCTAATTAAAATAAATAAAGACAAAAATAAACAAACAATCTGTTGTAACAGGTGAGTGCAACTAGCCTGTCCACAGAGCACATAATATACTGTGCACTTACCAAAGATAAAAAGTCACTATACTGTAAATATAATACCTAATTCCTATATAGGTCAGTAATAGATTATCACTGATTAAAATAGTTGTATTTAATGTATTTTCAATGCTTTAATTCTGCTTTATTAACATCTGCATTTGTGCATGTACAGTAGACAGTTACTGTATGAAAATCTGATTAATGCAGTTCAGCATATGGCCATTAGGGGGAGCAAGAGACTGCATTAAATCTAAAAATGTCAACTACAAATGATTTAACCAGGACACAATGAACACATTGTCTGACCTAAGATATTAGACACCTACCAGCCTGAGAGACAAGGTGGTTTTAGCGAAAGACGCTTTTAATAACAGCAGATTAGTGACATGCTGGGTTTGATGGCACTCACAAACACATATAAAAGAGGTCAAATTTTCCCACACACAATGCAGTCAGGAATCTCCCTACACCACAATGCGCAAGCTTTTGGACTGTCCCAATCTCCTATTGAGCTGTAAGTAAAATGCTTCTTCTTATCCTAAAAGCAATAGAGGACATGACAAAAATGACCCCTAAAAGAAACATGGACCTCCCACAGACTTGAGGTTAGTAAAGAGCTTTGAGAAGACTTAGAGTTCCTTTCATACCATCATCACGCTTCTACCCTTTGCTTTTAATCTAGGATGGTTTAACTTCACATCAATGCCTCAGTCGGGAACTGGCCCCAGCCGGTTTAAAGATGACAGAGTTTACCATCAACACAGCCCTACCTCAAGCCCCTTTCCCTCCACCAGCAAAAGAAAACACTTTCACTAACGTCCCTGTTCTAGGCTGGTGAAGGGAAAGGGCAGTACATGTTAATGTAATGTTTTAATGGAAAAGAGACAAATATAGATATGAATACTATAGCAGAACTTGATGAAATACAAATAATGAATCAAAGAGCATGATATTGAATTAAAATGTTATTGTACCTCACTGGTCTCACTGTAGCTTTTTAACAGAAATGTAAGCAAAATGACTACAGCACGAACATATCAACTGTCACTGTCTCGTGTTGCAATGGCTTGTAATTTTTTTCTTCACATTTTAGTGTATTTTAAGTCAGCTTGAGTTCACACTGGCATTACAGAAAAAAGGGGACATACTAAAAAATAAAACTATTTTATTTTAGACAAAAAGTAAAATAAAATTTATTGAAATCCTAAAATTTATTTATAGATGAAAGTGGTTTGGTTTCAGACCATCACTGGATTGAAGCCATGGGTGTTAAATTGACTTGCATCTGATTGCAAGCATGGACCAATTAGCAGCAGGTTTGGAAGGATTTTAATGTAGCTATGCCCTTTGTGGTCCATTCACCATTAGTGACATTAGGGAAAACTGTAACACATAATAGTTTTATTACAGCAATGCCTTTTTTAGCAGGAAGCTTGTTAAACTGATTATTCGGGTTAATGCATTCCCTATTGATCCATGTATTATGCATCCACTGAGCCCACAACTGACATCTAATGCACCGGCTGAGGGACGTTCACAATAGCCCAGGATACTACTTTTGTTGTGACCTTTATATGCATGCACACAAGACTTAATTACAGTGATGCCCCAGCCTGCATACCCACAGGCTTTGATATTACAAGGATCCGGTAATCAGAGTATGTGGTTTAAAAAAAAATACAAATAACAATTATATATATATATATATATATATATACACACACACAGGTTTGAGTAAAATATAACCATGACAAAACATTGATAGGGTGTGGAGATAGGACTTCTCAGTCCTCCCTGTTGGAAAATGGATTGAGACAGTAAGAGAAGTAGAGTATAATATGATAGGCAGTTAGTATTGGCAATGTCCAGTCCAAGCAATGGTAATTGGGTTTTTTTTAATTGTCATTGGAGTGTGACTGAATGCAGCTGATGAATAAATGCAAATGCACATGCCCAAATGCATTGTGCTTTCTCCTTGAGGTTTAACGTGGGAGTTGTGCGCCTGTATTCTGCTGTTATATGCTAATCACTTTTCTAGAGTTGCTGTGAAAGAGGAAGAAAGACAAAGAGATAATGAGGGAAAATGTGTGTGTGTGTGTGTGTGTGTGTGTGTGTGTGTGTGTGCTACATAGATCCATATGTGAATGCAGAATATTAATACATAACATATGCTGCAAAAAGTGTTACATTCTCCACTCAAAGCTATTTTCTATTGTATAATGTATCTCTATGAAATGTCCTAAACATTTAAATTTAATAATCTAAGCATGGTTATTTAATTTTAAAATATTTTTGGTTCACACTGTAGTATATCACCCATATGCACACAGATGTAAAATTTTCTAAATTACTTGCAATACTATCTGTAAAGGAGAGAAGTGTACGTGGTGTTTTAGAAAACGTGCACAATATGAAACCTTCAATACAATCAATACCTGTTTCACAGTTAAAAATATGGATACATAATGCATGTCAATTGTAATAATTTCACTGTAAAGGTGATTTGTCAAACTATTATTTTGCTAGGGAAGACAATAGATAATATAAAGATCTAACATTAATAGATGAAATAAAATCTGAAGACAATATTTACAGTGATCAGGCCTAGATGGCTGGGTTAAGGTTAGGGTTAGGGTACTGTAATATTCAGTTTATATTATAATGTTTTAGTTGTTATGTAACACAACATATTCCATATAGCATAGCATAGTCCATGTCCTAACTTTCCATCTTTCTTCCTCAGTGTCACAAGCCACTTTCCATGTCCCCCTCTCCCTGTGTATAAAAGACTGTGTAGTTCCTTTTATGTTTCTATTTACTTTTCGTCTTTCTTCTCCTTTTTTCTTGTTTCAAACTTCCTACCAGACCATATTCTAGTCTATTTTGACTCAGTGTTCATTACCATTTCTCTCATACACAGACACACACTCTCTCCTTATTGCTATTGGATATGTCTCCAGGAAGAGAACGCTTGCCGAGCTTCCTCTGTGCTGACTCTGCCATTTTTCGCTCAGTCTGCTAAAATAAACCTCACCAGTCCCAGGACCATGTGAAAATAAGCAGCTTGTACCACTTGTTCAACCACAGCCAAAGTGACTGAAGTAAGTGATCGCTCCTTTACCTCTCTGATTAAAAACGTGGCCTGCAATATTATCCAGGTGCAAGTTCATCTGAGAAAAAAAGCCAGCTCTGATGCCAGAGAGAAATAAGTGAATAAGTGAGTATTGTAGTATTGTGAGTGACAAAGACCCATGAAACAATGAATTTATGGGTTGAGGAGGTAAAGATTGTGTCTGGTGTATTGAGTACTAATGTAGGACTAATGTGATCTGATCCCTTGCAGAATTCGTCTGCTCTTCGGTCTATGCTCTAAAACAGTAACTCATTTTTCATATTGAGAGTAAGAGGTACAGTTTCCTGACACTGAGGGCACAACATAGTTTGTGCTAGTACATGAATCATACAGAATCAAACATGAAACAACCTGTGTTTTTTACAGTAAATGCAAAACAAGGCAACATTCAGTAATACAGTAAGTCTATTGCTATGCTATTTAAACCAAACAATGGGTAAGATCCACCAACAAACCACCAAAGTTTAAAAATGTACAGTTCTTGTAATGTTATATAATTTTTTATACACCTTGTATTTTCATTACATAAACAGAATTCACTATCCCAGGGACATGGATAAACCTCGATAAACCTCTAGTGTCTGATTAACATAAACATGTAAAAACCTATACAGTTATGTTTAGCAGTAGAATGCAGATATGCAGATTATAAACTTTTTTTGAAACATTATAAGGTTTACACTCATAATGCTGCACTCTGTTGACTCCGCACACAGCTTGTGAACCTGTGCAAATGCTTGGGCTTACTTGACGCTTTAGTTCTCTCTATATTCTCTCATAGGCATATCTGCTTTGAAAGAGTGCAATAGGTCAAGTATAAACCTAGGATTCTGACTGGCCTTCATTAGGTGTCTGACTAAATAAAAGAAGAAAAATAGATAGATGAAGTAGTTCAATAAAAAATTTTAATTAAAGCTAAATTAATGAATCTGTTTTGAAAGTCTATTAGGTAAAAAGTAATTTGCCAGTCATGTTTGGTCTCAGTCTTTGAAAAGTAATCAACAAATTTTGAACTAAGTTTACAATGTTCAACCCTGAAGTTGCCAAAAAAGTGCAATCATGTCAAATACAGCAGACCAATAATCATTTCCTATGGTTTTCATGATATTGAGGAATTCCCTGTCTTTGATTAGAAGGTTAACTTGTGGGCCATCTAATATGCCAGCTTTCAACTTGGTACACAAAGTATTTGAAGCATTCACCATCTTGATCCAAAGCCCTAACAAACTGTTTTATAAGTTCCAATCTTATATGCAATGGGGGAGCATTTTTTGGAGAATTATCAAGTGGTTTACTCTTAATATTCTTTTCACGGATCTTAAATATTTCTCTAGCAAGCTATTCTTTACTTGTTTAATGTTCTGTTTTTGCTTGGCACTGTTGGCAAGTCTGGCAAGCTTCTGTAACCGCTTTGTAACCATTTTCATTGTGGAGAATGTTTCACATGGATTAAAAAGTTACTTTCATATTTACCAAGCAAACAATAGGAATCAAATCTATTTTGTTGCCATTTTAAAGCAATACACACATTAGACTTCTCTATGGACTGTCAATACAACCTCTCAATTCATCAGCAATATAACTATCACATTCCATTGACTGATTTGACATTAATGCAGTATACAAGACAAAATAAAATAAAAATATTTCAGAAGATCTTTCTCTCTGTATTATATATTATAACAGTATATTGGTATATGTGGTACCAGAAGCCAACAGGTTCTTTTCCTTTAGCCATGAACCCAATAACTCTGCTGATGACTTTGGCAGATCAAGATCTTCTTTCAAAGTCAGACAATGTCAGATATATTTGTCCTTTTTGGTTGTTGTAAAAGAGCCAAAAATTTAACAGAATATATCAGGATAATTCTCGCACTGTGCACAAACTATTTGCGTGTTGGATGACATATTCAATAAAAACAGATTTAACAGAGTGAAATTTACTGCAATTTCTAAGCCTGAACTGAATTCTGCCATCCGTTTTCACGCTGCTTAAATAGCCATAAAATGATGATGTCAGCAGTTTCAAACTGTTTAAAGCGTAGTCTTCTTATTAGTTATACTGACTGCACATTTCTTTTTTGCATATTCAGCTTGAAACCAGTCCTGACTTAAGAAACCAAATGTGATTTTTTTTATTCAGCACACTAAAATGTAAAAAAATTTTAAAATTACAAAATATCTTGTAGTCAGCAAAATTTATGTAGATTTGTGTAATTAACTGATACTATATAAAGAATGTTTCATTATTTTAAACAAAGGTTGTTTTAACATGGTTAACAATGAGAGCACAACAGCATTGCTTAAATATCAGTGCGCTTCAAGATGTACATTAGTTTCCATTTCTTTGTGAAAGGTCGACTTCACAGTCTTTGCTCTTTTGCTTTCAATAAATGTGCAATGGTGTTTGAATCAAATGTTAGGTAAGATGAAAAAAAGTGTTTAATTTCATTCTAGTGTCCTGTAAAACCATCGTCAAGAAGGAATGTTTTCACCATAGGGTGCACCTGGTCTTGTAAAACTAGCCCCATTATGTAAATTGTTAATTTACCATGAAATGGAAATATTGATGGTGATCTTTGGTTTTCCCCAAACATAAATCTCTATAGAAAAAATAGTAAGGTACTCATTGGATCTTATTACTTTTCTTGATTGCTCACAGTTATATACTCATTACACAAAGTTCTGCATTTTAATGCACACCAGTCTTTGAAACAGGTTTGCAAATGGCAGTGCTGTCATGGATGTTATTGTTGTAAAGCTCACATGGTACAGGTGCACTAAAGTTCCTGGGTTATTTCATTCCGAGGTTCTTTATGCATTTAACATGTATTTTGTAAATTTATAATAGTGTCACTATCATGTGCCGCTATAGCACATTTTATTAATCATATAATCATATCTTATATTATTCAACTGTTCCGTCTGTCTGAAAAGTCCCATAAAAACAATGAAATAGAAAGTTTAGGACCTAGGGGTAGCACTGCTGTGTGTAAGGGAGTTGGTGTCTATGGGAGTGGATGTTGCTAAAGGCAAAATGTATTGCAACACAAACATAAAGTAAGTATGTTGTACATTAATTAAAGTAAAATTAATTAACCAAACTTTAACATCATTGCTGCAGCAGTGGAATTTGCATTATGCTATTGGAGGAAACCCAAAGGAATGGTGTTACGGGGGGTGTCCTGGGGATCTGATGAGACAATCCCCGGATTTTAGCCAGAGCCCAAAATGCAACACCCACAGACAGACATAGTATAACAAAGGTATTTATTAATAACAAAAGAAGGTCAGGCGGAAACAGAAAAAAATTATACAATGTCCAAGTTCGGAGGAGGTAACCAGGGACCTCCATGTTCGGAGAAGGTAACCACCCACTGCTGAGGACGGCCCTGCCAGAAGATCGCATGACTGGGAAGGATCCGGAGACCAGATCGCTCGAGGAGTCCCAGTGGCCTGTTGGTAGATGCACGTAGGGGATGGTACCATAGTTCCACATAGTGGAACCGGAACGACCTGGGAGCTGAAGAAATCGCTGCTGTCATCTCAGAGCCCCCACGAGGGGATCCATGTACAGGTCTGCATTCGAGGAGGGCCTCATGAGCAGAGAAGGAACCCAGGGAGATTCAGAATGGCATTTGAGCTGAGATTCAGAACGGCATAGGCTACACAGAAACTAGCCATTTGTCCCCTGGCTGGGAATGTAGTGGACTTTGATGTGTTAATATGCGCTTGTGTTAGGATAACTTAAAATGAAATTGTGAATTTAATATTCTGCTGTCACAAGACACATTGTCCTAAAAATGTTGTCATCCAGGTTATTAAAAATGAATGGAGCTACAGACAAAATGCATGTTTGATTGTATCAGTCTATATTCTTAGTATTTGAGTAGTGTATTTAGAACCTGCTAATGCAAGTAACCTTGCTTGCACTTTTGCTTGATCTGTAACTCTTATAAGATGCTAGAAGTTAAGTCATATAAGATGTGTACATAGTACAAAGTTCAAATGTCTCTTTATTTAGTTTCATAATGCAGACCTTTCTGGGTCATCTCTTAAAAATGTCCTAGGGGCTTACCTTTAGACCTCTTTAGCCCCTATTCATAAATAAATTTTGCTGGTCACTGCTTTGACTTGCAATCACTGTTTCTTTTTGAGACTGACTGCTGAAATGGTTTCTTGTCCATGATTAGAGTCATTAGACTAACAGGCCTGAGAATTAGTCATCTTTCAAATATTATTTACTCTAAGTTGCCTCATGTTGATTTTCACATAATAACAAATACATAACGTTATTTAGCAAAAATTTTAATATGACTTAGCTTTGCAACTGATCTAATTGTGGTTGTCAGTTTAAAATCAAGAATTATATTTTTTTCTAAAGCTTTCTTAACAAAGTTATCCCTTTTCTTACGACACATGATAATTAGTAGGAACACAATATGTGAATGTGTGGTGGCAGTGATTGGAAGACCCTGGAGAATTTGCAGCTTTAGGTCATCACAGAATAACAAACATCTTCAAGCAAAACATAGTAATAAGGTGCAAAGTTTTGCACACCCTTAGTACTTAATTGATCAATGACAGATTGCAGTATTTTGTGATAATTGTAGCTGAGGCTGTTTCATTATATGGTTAAGCTGCCCATTCTTTTTGGCAAAAAAACTCTAGGATAACTTGGAGCTCATACACAGCTTCTAGGCTAATTAAAGCAAATTGTCCTCCAATATTTTCAAATAACATGCTGCATTCATCTTGACATAATTTATGACCATGTAATAACTCATACAAACCAAAAGCATAATCAAATCCACCTTCTTTCTGCATTTAGCATTTAGAGTGGGTAAAATAAGTATTTGATACACTGCCGGTTTTGCAAGTTTTCCCACCCACAAAGAATGGAGAGATCTGTAATTTGTATTTGAAGGTACACTTCAACTGTGAGAGACAGAATCTAAAAACAAATCCAGAAAATCAGATGCATGATGTTTAAATAATGAATTTGCATTGTATTGCATGAAACAAGCTCTCACCACATGGGTAAGAACAATTCTTAGAATGATCAGGAATCAGCCCAGAACTACACAGAAGGACCTGCTCAGTGACCTGAATAGAGCTGGGACCACAGTCTCAAAGATTACCATTGGTAACACACTACACCGTCATGGATTAAAATCCTGCAGGTCACGCAAGAATCAGAATCACCAAGTCCCCCTGCTCACATCAGCAAATGTTCAGACCTGTTTTAAGTTCGCCAGTGGATCGTCTGGATTATCCAGTGGAGGACTGGGAGATGGTGATGTGGTCTTGAGACAAAAATAGAGCTTTAGTATGAACTCCACCTGCCATCGTAGGAAGAATAAAAAGGATGAGAACATCATCCCAACTGAGGCATGGGAGTGAAAATATCATACTTTGGGGGTGCTTTTCTGCAAAGAGAAAAGAAAACCATCACCGTATTGAAAGTAGGATGCATGGGGTCATGTATCGAGAGATTCTGGCCAACAACCTCCTTCCCTCAGTAAGAGCAATAAAGATGGGTGATGGCTGGGTCTTCCTTAATGGCACTGATCCAAAACACAGAGCCTGGGCAACTAAGGAGTGGCTCTGTAGAAAGCATTTCAAGGTCCTAGAGTGGAAAAGCCAGTCTCTCCACCTGAGCCCAAGAGAAAATCTTTGGAGGAAGCTGAAACACAATGTTGTCCAGCAACAGCCTCGAAGCCTGAAAGATCTGAAATATTAAGTTCTGTTCTTCTATTGTATCAAATACTTATTTTTTGCAATTAAATGCAAATTGATTATTTAAAAATCATACAATGTTTACTGGATTTTTTTTAGATTGTCTCTCACAGTTGAAGTGTACCTACGATAAAAATTACAGAGCTCTCTATTCTTTGTGGGTGGGAAAACTTGCAAAATTGGCAGTGTATTAAATACTTATTTTTTCCACTGTATATATACAGTATATATACACCCTTTTATTTCAGAAACAAAAAGGGAAAATAACATATCTGAATACCCCAGCAAGTAATGGATGTGGGGGCATATCTTTTAGGCTATGTCTGGAACATGGACACCATCTTGCAAGCCAACATCAATAATGACCAAAGTTATAAATAATAATAATAATAATAATCAATAATTATCAATAATCGATTGCCACAAATCACATTAGCAAAATCTCTTGCGGTTCAAATGTTCTCAACACAGAAAGTTTCAAACTTTGTTTTAGGTCACAGGTAACTAAACATGGAGTTGACGATTCTAATGTTGCAGCTGCTGTATCATAGCCACAGACTTCAATAACCAGCACTCAGAAAGTCCCCACATTTTGCACAGCACCAATGCATGGACGTCAAACCCGTAGTGGTCATCCTAACACCACTGCTGATGAAAAAAACATCAACAAAGGTTTTGGCAGCCTTTGCGAAAAGTACATGATGCAGCACACAACATGTCCTGTGCCCACACGGCAACTCTGAATCTCTCCAGACTGCCAAGGGTCCACTCATGTTGACTCTTCTCTGTAGCATCAAACCACACGTTTTCTATGGTGTTCTGGGGAATAAGATAACACTTGCGTATCACAACTACAACTGTCAAATCAAACACATATAGTGCAGTCAGAGGTGTGACACCATGCTTAGTTGTTTATGTGATTTAGGAAATACCAAAACTTGCTTTGTTATGGAGTTCCTGAGTAATAAATTGGAGCACTAAGTATTACAATACAATCTACAAGAGAAATACAGACAGAAGATACTTGGCATGTTTTAAAGATGCAGTATTATAATAAAAGTAAATAGTATACGTTAAAGCTGTAAAGATAATATTTTTGGAAGGAAAGACCAGCTTAGGTATTTTGATATGGTCCAAGCTTTGGCCTTATTTGAAATAAAAATTGGACACCCTTGCCATGAAGTTCCTATTCCCTGTGAGGGAACAGGCGGGTGGAATTGTAAGTTATGTTTGCATATATAAGTAAGTTATCATATAAAATATAAAAAAACAGAAATATTTCCTATAGGTTACCAAGTTTAACAGAAATGCCTCTGCATGTGTGCGTACCACATGGCTGATCTAAAAACAGCAGGCAGCTCAAAATGGTTGCACTAACAGCTCAGAACTTTCTCTGGCACCAGATCTGATCACCAGTCAGGAAATTCTTCGGGCTTCTGTCTTTTGTGGTGCTCTCATTCTCCCCCTTTCTGTATGCTTTCCTTTTCCAGGCCTGGAAATTTTAATTAACATAATGCATACAAATCTGACATGACTGGGAACAGCTATTGCTGATTTAGTTGTTCAACCATTACTTTTCCTTTCCTTCATTTCCTGCAACATAAAAGAAAGAAACATGGCACAGAGAGCACACGGTAAGTGGGTCTGTTCACTGCATCCATCTTTACATTTACTTAAATAGCATTTGGGTTAGCCTTAACTATATATACTTATATAAATTACATATATATTTATGATAGATTTCACAAACTTGGTTAAATTTGCTTTTGTTGAATATGTCATTCAACACAATAGTTCATGAACAGTGCCAAAATAATTATATATTCTGTTACATTTGTCATTGTTTTACATACAAATAAAGGACAAATATATCTGTTTTTGCTTTTGTTGACAGTTCAAAGAGAAGTTGTGTTGCTTCATAATGGCAATACATTTGCCTTAATTCCTATTTCTCACTTGGTAAATATGAAAGAACCTTAGGAATCCATGACAATCATTCTCCAAAACATTAAATATAATGATCTTGGCTAGATTTTATGTGGGAACCTGAAGGTTATATTAATGCTTCAAAAACAACAAAGCAGTTACACAAACTTAAAGGGATAGTCGAGGAATGACCCACTAGAGATTATCCTCAGTGTTGCTCCCCCATTGCATATAAAACATAAACAAATTGAATCAATATAAGTGCTTGTATATCAATTTTTTTACCAAATACTACAGTGGATTGTGGTAGCCTAGCTACCTAGATACTGGATACTGGACCAAAAGGTGCCAAGCTGCCACAGTTGGGTCCTTGAGCAAGACCCTTAACCCACAACTGCTTGGATTGTAAGATTTGATCAATTGTAAGTTGCTCTGAATAAGGGCGTCTGCTTAATGCTGTAAATGTAAATGTGCTCTTTACCGTTTATTTCTAAATTTGTTGATTGCTTTTGAAATAGGGCACCATTTAACTAACAATTAACATTTACACGTTAGTGTTTTGCATGAAACAAATATGGTGCTCACAAAAATTAAGTGATACTTCAAAAGGAAATATCCCACAGTTAAATATCCCCAATTTTTTGTTAACAGTGTACATTACATGCTGTCATAACTTAAGAACTTCTTAGTACCATTCATATTTGACTTAATAATCTGTAATCAGATATTTGTGAATTGATATCTATTATCAATTTATTGATTTATTATTAATATAAAATTGATATTTACACATCAATAATATTTGTTATATTCATCAATGAAATTCAAATATATTTTAATTAGCAGAACTACAGGATACACCATACATTTTTCATGTACTCTTTTTGACCTTTTGCACGGATTAATTAATATCTACATATATGTAAGTGTGTCAGCTCAAAGAAAATGAATGCAATGAATAAAATATTGTTTAGTGTTAAAGTCACATTAATGTTAAATTGTTAAAAATATTTTCGTAGCTATGCATGTCTGGTCAAAACTCTAAAACATTAAAACTTTTATTCTAAATTCCGGTGTAACCAGAGGTGAGGACTGAACCGAATTTTATTTATGACCCATTAGCCTATGTAAAACTAAATAAATACAGTCTTATTTATATTCTTTATTAAATAAATCAATGGGAGACACTGCAGTATCAGTGCTAACTTGTTAAGTGTGCTACAGTATCCTTTATGATCATATGATTTTTTTGCTTGTTTACTCTGTGTCTGTTATTTTGTTTTGAGTATCTCCTGTCAGTTTTCTTAATTAGGTATTTGAGAGTTATTAATTTAACATTCACAAACAAAAGACAAAACAACAAAAGATTCAGAATGTACTTGTTTGGTCTAATAATAATAATAATAATAATAATAATAAAACATTAGAAATTAATAGAGATAACATCCATCAATCAAATAACCACATTTTGAATTTTGCAATTCGCAAGTTTGGATTTAATTATCTATACAGGTTAAGTGTATACAGGGTTTTTTTTAGCATTTAGTATCCTATAGTGTTGGGACAAATTAACATAAGCCACGTTTTCTTCTGCAGTCAGAAGTAAAAAGAAACTATGACACACAGACCTGCATGTGTGTGCACCACTGTACTCTGAAAAAGTTTGTGTTTGAGATTCTGAAAACCTTAAACCAAAGCACCAGGGAACATTTTCAATAAATAAATATAAATTATGCACATTAGTCACCTTCATATTCCTGTACAGTGATCTCACTAAATGTACATTGAATGTCCAGAATACACATCTGGAGAGGTCTGGTCATTCTAAGATGAAACAGTTCTCTCCACTTTCCAACAACCAGAAATGCCACAGCTGTTGAAAAACTAATATTACTGTGTATTTCATCATAAATGAGCTGACAAGACTGTTAGCAGATTAAAAAAGCTGAATACACATAAGGTATTTCTCTCAGAACAGACTGAAGAAAGAAGGAAATGAAATGTTTCCACCCCCATACTCCTAAATGCAATTTCAGTAAATGTCAGAGAAGTGTGTTCATGTGAACACACATACTGTAATGGTCTGGCATTTTGCAAATTCTATTTATGAGCTGAAAGAAAGAGTTTTCTTTATGCACTGTTAAGCTTATAAGTGTAAACCTAGAATACATGCATTCTCTACCATGTGTCCTGTGCTTTAATGCAAGCTTTGCAGGACCACCTTCATGCACAAAACCCATACAAAAAACCCTACAAAACTAAATCAAGTCATCACAGACCTGCACAAAAGCTATTGGTCAGGGACACACTCAGTCCTTTCATCATCTGGTCTTGATTAGATTGTTTATCATGGCAAATGGAGAGTCCAATTAGATGAAGCATTGGAACAATAAACCATGCATCATAATCAACATGAAGAGGCTCTGGAGATGGCTGCTGACAGAGGACAAAACAAATATGGACATATTGGAGTATACCTGGAACATCCAATGATTATATGAAAAACCACAACAGAAAGTAAATATAGCAGAGTCCCTTACATGATTGGATGACTTTCTAGAACTGGTCACTGCAAACAAGCAAAAATGTTTATTTCTGGGTTTTCATTTATATAAATATGTTATCTAAGGTTTTAGCTTATTATGTTATAAATGTAAAGTTCAATAAACTAACCAAAATTTATTTGCAGAAAATCTGAAAAATATTTACATACATAGTTCAGTTCTGATCAAGATATAATGAGAAAACATGCATGGTGTTCACAATTTAATATGGCTGGCATATTCTATATGCAAGCATAAAGCACTACAAATCGCTGTTAATCTGTAGTCAGATTTCTCACACAACTTGTCCATAATGAAGGCATTGGAAGCCCCATTCCAAACAGTTGTGGTTAATTTTCCAAAGTGACATGTATTGATCAACAGAGTGAAATACTCTGCATCAATATAACATGACAGACAATATGGTATATAGGCTATAAAGAGCCTGCTCAGGCACATCTAGCTTTCCTATACAAAAAAAAACTATATTTATTGCAAATTTATAGAGTTCATGATTTATCTCGTACTGTTGCATTTGACTCTCTTGTCACTTTGACATGGAGAAAGAAGTGAACTGGCTCTCTGACATTTATTTAAAAACATTGATCACAACACTTTCAACATTATGTCTTTCTAAATGTAGTGCTGTTTTACAACTTCAAACAAGCACTGTTACAAGATGTTGATGTTTTTTTCTTTCAGTCATGTTCATCAGTGCATATGTGTATATTTTCTGCAACATACAGATTAATTAACTTTCATCAGAACTTTCATCTTTGGAATAAAAGATTGTCAGTCAATGCACCAAGTGTCAGTATGTGTAAACAGAAGATTTTAAAGAGAATCTTAGGTTTGTCTAATAAATAAGGCGTGTATTGCATGGGAGCTCCCAGGTATGGAACAATCGAAATAGCTGAAGCAGCATTTTAATTAGTTCAGCAGTCTTATGGCAGGTGGGACAAATCTGTTTTTGAACCTGGCTGCTCTGCTACAAAGACTGCATAAACTCTTTCCAGAGGCCTGCAGTGAGTACAATCCGTGGTGTGGGTGGGTGTGTAGGGTCTCATCTGGTCAGAAAGTGACTTCTGTCTTTAACACCCTCTGAAGGGCTTCTAGTCAGAGGAGCTGCAGACTCCTGCCCAGACAGAGAAGTAACTGGTCAGTATGCTCTCTACAGTGCCTCTGTATAAGGTGGTGGGAATCTGAGGGGGGATTGTGCCCTTCTCATGTGTCTGAGGTAATGCACTGCTGAGCACTTTTGACCAGAGCTTCAGAGTGAGTGGACTAGGTCAACATGTCCATTATCTGTACCCCCAGGAACTATTCAGGTCTATTATAAGAAGTGAAGTGTGGCTGGGTCCAATATTCCTGAATTTGACGATGACCTCCCTGGTTTTCTTGACATTGTTTTTTTGTGAATATATTGTTATGTGTTAATGCAACATAATGTTCAAAGCAAACTTCGTCTCGCCCTCTGGTCTTGTTGTCGCTTTTCGATTTTTGGATTTGCATATAGGATATAGCTTCTGCCTCTGTTTACTATTTAATATGTTATATTAGTATTATATATTACTGTGTATTAT
>JAUZST010024289.1:0-31274 GCA_034779995.1 Parotocinclus haroldoi
CAGGTGAGAAAGAGAGACAGTTAGCGTGATTATACTATACAGTGAGTGGCACGCTGTTCTTTTAAGACCCCGTTTAATCTGCGTAACATTTCTTCGCTGTGCTAGGCTAATGTTAAGCTAACGTTCACTGTTTTCCTACCCATATTCCGGGAAATCCCGCCTTATGCGCTACGATTGGTTGGCAGAACGTTGGGCCGAGCAGTGATTGGATACCGCAGCCGTCGCTCGCGTCTGAACTTCGTTTTAGGCGTGAATGTGGCTTTTTAGCCAATCACAGCTGTGTAGTGGGTTAAGATTAACCAATCCTGTAAGAGGGGGTGGGTTTGACTGAATGTAGGTAGGAAATCTTAGTCTCACAAATTAATGGGGCGTCACCGATGTTAGAATATAAGATGTGTTTATTAATTGTTGTAGTTAATTCGACAAAGCTGATAGAAAAGCTCTTCAGAGGAAATTGTGCCTTTTAATTAGCTGGTAGCAAATTACATTCTGTTTGAACACAAACTGTATTTTGACGTCTTTGTGTTTTCTTACTGAAATATCTCTCTACCATTTAGTAGCCCTGCTTAACGTCCGCTATATGTTGGGTCAAAGTGCACGTCCTGCGAACCGGTCTTTGTTCGTCCACGTGACTGCCGAACCTCTTTTTTTTTTTCTTGCTTAGTTCATCCTGAAGAACTACGGCGAGGATCCAGACAATTACAACGAGCCGCTGAAGAAGCTGGAACAGTTGCGCCAGGTGAGTATCCGAGCCCCGGACGGGCGATACGTTGGCCACCGTTGGCGTCGGTCTTACCCGCGATTGTCTTCTCAGAGTGCCGTGAACGTGACGAGAGACTTCGAGGGATGCAGTACGCTACGGAAATACTTCGGGCAGCTGCACTACCTGCAGAGCCGCGTGCCTCTGGGTCCGGGCCAGGAGGCTGCGATTCCCGTCTCCTGGTGAGTTCGAACACGCTCGATCTGGTAAGAGCTCCTCGGCGTTAACAACAGTTCCTACGGGCGCGCGACACGCCCAACCTAGAGGCGGACGGGCCACAACGGCATAAGGCCAGTCAGCGAATTGGTGTCACCAGTGCACTCATTTTTAACAACGTGGCGCACGCTTTCCGGTTTGGAAACTCTCTTTCTCAGCCGTCTCTCTTCTCCAGGACCGAGATCTTCTCAGGGAAGACGGTCACGCATGATGACATCAGCTACGAGCAGGCCTGCATTCTCTACAATCTGGGTGAGTTGTAACACGACCTGCTTTGTGTAAATGTAGGGTTTTTTTTTTATCTGATTCCAATCGCGCTTCTGTCGCCGCAGGAGCTCTGCATTCGATGCTGGGAGCCATGGACAACCGAGTGTCAGAGGAGGCAAGTATCTGCTCGCTTACCTAGGCGTGGGATCGGTCCTTATGTAAACGGGGAATAAAATAAGCCCGTAAGGAAGGTCTGGTGTTGAGCAGTGCATGTACAGTTCAGATTATTATTGAATTACGGGCGTCATCAGTGAAACCTTAAACCTGGGGTTTGCGCAATTGCGGCTTTGCAACCAAAAACACACACACACTCTTAATAACCACTGTGTGCACAGGGCATGAAGGTGTCGTGTACACACTTCCAGTGTTCAGCCGGCGCTTTCTCCTACCTGCGAGATCACTTCAGCCACAACTACAGCGTCGACATGAGTCATCAGATTCTCAGTCTTAACATCAATCTAATGCTGGTACGCTCCGTCCTAACACACACACACACACACACACACACACACAGAGGCACAGTACCAATTACAAGAACGTCCATGCCAGCAAATCATACTGTTCTTATTAATTTAATTTGTATTATTCATATTATTTTAAGGTCAGACGACATTCACGGAAAGAGTTATTGCTGTTATTGCTGTCCTCTTTTCTTTCTCTTTTTTTTTTTTTTTTTTTTACTTTTTACGATTAGGCCAGTAGTTCTGGAGCCGGCTGAATATTAATAACCCAAGTCTTGCAGGCACGAGTGCATTTTCCATGAGAAATTTGCCAAAGCAAACCGCGAACGGCGGAGAAGGAATTAATGGGTAGGTTCCAGAACTACGAGTTTAAAGTGCGACCACCCTTGCTCGTATCCCGCACAGGGAAGCTGTGTTTGTTTTCTTATATCAGCTCGTTTTAACGCTTATTTTAGTAACGAGGCTTAGAGTCAGACTGCTAAACTGCTCAACTTTTTGAAGCGAAAGTGAGACTGAGAGAAGCGCGACGGAGAAAAGGCGCAGAGAAAGCGAAAACGGATCCTTCACGAATATGAAACTCAAAACAGACAAACAGGAATATTCTGTTTACAAACCGGTTTTTATAACTAAATGTACATTTTTGGTTACAGGTTCTTTGGTCCTCGAGACTTTAGGACCTATTTTGACGCCACAGATTTGTTTCATGTAGTCACATGGTAAAAAAAAAAAACGAATCGAGATGATAATCGTTGCCCTCTGAATCGTAATCAAATCGTGCCTAGAGATTCCCCACCCCTAGTACAGAGCATGTGATAGTGAAATTGAACGTTATATGTTGTGTACACGCGTTTGTGTATTTGCAGGGTCAGGCTCAGGAGTGTTTGTTGGAGAAATCCATGCTGGACAACAGAAAGAGTTTCCTCGTTGCACGGATTAGTGCTCAGGTGAGTTAAGTTGATTGATCCTGCATTGTTTTTTTTTTTTTTTTTTTTTTTTTTTAAATCAAGGATTGTAAAGAAGCTGGAAATAAATAATAAAGAAAAAACTAAAAGGAACGGGGGCATCTTCTGAATGAAGGGTCCATTTTGACTCGTTTGCGATGAGATATAAAACGCTCTTATGCGGGACAGTGGTGTCTGGTTTCTTCGTTAACCCTGCAGGTGGTGGACTATTATAAAGAGGCGTGCCGTGCCCTGGAGAACTCGGACACCGCCTCCATGCTCGGAAAGATCCAGAAAGACTGGAAGAAGCTTGTACAGATGAAGATTTACTACTTTGCTGCTATCGCTCATGTGAGTGTCCCGTTCGAAAATGCGATCCGATTTCAGCTTCGCGAAGCAGAAACTCGGGAGGCTCGGAAGTCACTTGCTTTCCTTTCGAAATAGAAATAGACGCCGACCACGCTTACGTTTGGTTACGTTCCCTCTTACTGAGCTCTGTCTCCACAGCTGCACATGGGAAAGCAAGCAGAAGAGCAGCAGAAATACGGAGAAAGGGTAAACTTCCTGCTTTCGTTGCGGTTTTAGAAACAGAAGTGAGAATTTGCTGCTTCCTAAGGCTAATTGTGGCTCAAGTCTGCTAAAGAAATTACTGTAAACTTCTAGTGCATTTCGTCTCTAAGGGATGTTCGAATACATGCCTGAATTAAAACGGTTTGAGACGATGGAGTGTTATTTGACTAATATAAAAACCTGATTTATGCTATCTCTCAGATTGTTGTAATGATGGGCAACGATTTGAACGGTGTATGATCGTTTTTCTACAGATACTGTATCCTAAGAGCCCGTGTTTTTGTTACGAGCCCAGACTGTTTAGGCAGTGGGTGCAGGTCTGGTTGATTGATTTATTTTTTTTTTGTGTTCCTCTTTATCCCTCAGCTGGCCTATCTTCAGAGCTCTCTGGACAAACTGAACGAAGCGATAAAGCTGGCTAAAGGTCAGCCGGACAGCGTACAGGAGGCTCTGCGCTTCACCATGGACGTCATCGGGGGAAAGTTAGTAACGTTATCTGTGCAGTCACTGCTCAGTCCAGCTGTTTTATGAGCTGTATTTTTTTCTAAATAATGAAATGTTAAAAAGATAAATGTCTCCCCCCCCAGATGTAACTCTGCTAAGAAAGACAACGACTTTATTTACCACGAGTCGGTGCCGTCTCTGGAGTCGCTGCCCTCTGTCAAAGGTATTTCAGGTTACAGTAGGATGAAAAGCATCAGACGTAACATTTCCTCTATACAAGAGTTTATACGATCTTACAAGAAGCACTCTATAAAAAAGAAGGGTTAAGGGACTTTTTGGTTGAATCTTACCTCGCACTGCCATATATAAGATCAGGTTGGCGCACCTTTTTATTCTCGTCCCCAGGTGCCCCGCTGGTCAAAGCCCTGCCTGTGAATCCAACAGATCCCAGCGTGACGGGACCGGACATTTTCACCAAGCTTGTACCCATGGCTGCCCATGAAGCCTCCTCTCTTTACAGGTTGGATCATTTAAACTGTATTTTAGCTGCATAACTTGAACTGTCCCCTCTGTATCTGCTGATTACCAGTCCAGCACCAACGATTAGGTTCCAGAACCCGACTGAACGTATCAGTGCTTGGCTCCGTGGCTGACTGAGGAACGCTCGATTTAAAACACAAAATCGTAGGTGCTGTTATTGGTGCCGTTTCTGGCCTCGAGTTGATGCTCGTGTCGGGTGTGCCATGAATCTGTTCACCGTGGGCACGCGTTTTTGCAAACCTCCCATCTAGATGGCTTCTGTATAGCTTAAACCTCTTTTTAAATCCTCCGCAGTGAAGAAAAGGCCAAGCTGCTAAGAGATGTCATGGCAAAAATCGAGAGCAAGCAGGACACCTTGGAGTGAGTACCCCACTTCGGGTGACGCCCGTTTGCCTTTGCGGTGTGTCCTCACGCTTTGCGTTGTTCCTCAGACGGTTTATGGACTCTCTAAACCTGGACCCGGACTCTGTGGACAACCTGGAGATGTACAACAGCATCCCGTCGGTGCTTATGGAGAAGTGCGCAGCGCTAAGTGTGAGGCCCGATACGGTCAAGAGTCTCATCCAGTCCATGCAGGGTCAGTGCTGGTCCTGTAGACGCGATCACGGGCGGTAAGGCGCAAGACGTTTTGAAGTGACACGCGATCCGTTTGCTCCCCAGTGCTGTCGGGTGTGTTTACCGACGTGGAGGCCTCGCTGAAGGAAATTCGGTCCGTCCTGGATGAGGATGAAGGGGGCGAACGCAGGATGGAGGAAGTCGCCGGGAAGCAGGCCGTCCCTGCTCCGTCCACTGCTATGGCCGAGCTCCGTAGGGACCTTGAGAAATACATGGAGGCCCACGAGAAGGCGAGCTTCACCAACACGGAGCTTCATCGGGCCATGAATCTGCATATCAGCAACCTGCGACTGCTGGGAGGGCCACTGGACGCTCTGAGAGAGGCCCTGCCCAGACCGCAGCTCAGTGAAGGTGTGTGAGGTGATTAATTAAAAGCTTGCATTAATTGATCGTATCTCAATTAACGCTGGGGGTACTGGAGCCACTCCACCCTGCAGGGGGCACTATACTGTATGAGGAAGTGTTTTAAAATGAGCAATTCTCTGTAGGCATATTGCTCAAAACGTGCGCCTTTGCATTTTCCAGATGAAATGGCCGGACTCCAGTGCATGAAAAGGATTCTGGGTAAAGTGCAAGAGATGAAAGACCAGCGCAGCTCTCTCGAGAAGCAACTGAGAGAGCTTATCCAGAAGGACGACATCACAGCCGCCCTGGTTACCACCGAGAGGGCCGATATGAAGGTACGGTGAAAAGGCTTCTTCGCAAGAAATATATAAGCCCACTTCCCTGCTTATGAGGTTGTGTTTCCCCAGAGGTTGTTTGAGGAACAGCTG
Organism: Parotocinclus haroldoi; assembly: GCA_034779995.1. Classification (NCBI taxonomy): domain Eukaryota; kingdom Metazoa; phylum Chordata; class Actinopteri; order Siluriformes; family Loricariidae; genus Parotocinclus; species Parotocinclus haroldoi. The sequence continues at coordinate 5,588 of JAUZST010024289.1, forward strand.
AAGAAGTACGAACAGGTCAAGGTGTACATCGATCAGAACCTAGCGGCCCAAGAGAACATCCTGAAGGCGCTCACGGACGCCAACGTCCAGTACGCCACGGTGCGCAAGAGCCTGTCCGAGACGGAACACAAGTAAGACCACATAACCGCCGTCGCCAAATAAACGTTAGGGGGCGCCGCTGTGTAGTTGCGTTGCACTCGCCGTTTTCCGCTTTCACCTCGTAGGTGGAGTAGTACGGTGCAAATGCTCGTCGCCTCGTACGAAGCTTACGAAGACCTGATGAAGAAATCCCAAGAGGGAAAAGAGTTTTATGAGGACTTGGAGGCCAAGGCGTCTCGTCTCTTGGAGAAGGCCAAGACCATCTGCAAGAGCAGGGAGGAGGAGAGACAAGGGATTCTAGAGAAGTAAGAAGTGTTGCGTTCTCGTTCCATCTTTAGAGTATGTTAAGGTAATAACCTGGCTCAGGAGCCAACTGCCGGCTTCAAAGCCCAGGAGGGACCTTAGCCTGGCTCCGGGCTTTCGGGTGTAACTCTGACTTGCACCCAAAATGTAGCCTTTTTTTGTGCTTTGCTTAAATTCCCCGACATTCCTTGGAATGATTCATTGTAAACAATGAAGACAATATTTTGCTGAGGGAAATCCCCAATATGTCTGGATATAATCTTATTTTCTTTTGTCTCCCAACTGCAGAGTGCTTCAAAAAAAGGCTCCTCAAAGACCCACGGCCCCCAAACCAGCACAAAAGAAGGCTCCGGATATAGATTCGTCTGTCCTGGAAGACCCTGAAATAGCCAAACTCAACGCTGCCATCCTGGCCTTGGGAGGAGATTTGCCTGAGGATCTTCGTAGCTTGCCTCCTGAGTTTGCTTTTCCTGTGATGCCCGAGGCGTTTCACCCTGGGCCCACACCTAGCTCAGCCCTACCCTGGCCTGGGGCTGACACCGGCGGTCTATATGCACCGGCCCGCTTTCCTCCCAACCTCCCGCCTCCTGAGCTCCTGGCACAAATCTCCCGCTTTGCATCACTTCCCAAGTCGGAGGGCTTCAACCCCAGTCTGGCACCAGTTGCCCTGGCACAGCCGCAGCACGTTCCTCAGATGCCAAACCCTCAGGTCTCTCAGCATCCTTCAGTGCCTGGGTATCATCCGTCCTTACGACCAGCTGTACCAGGAGAGCCCAGTCCTGTTCGACCGTCCACCACAACGGTGGACAGTGTGCAGACGCCCATTTCTAGCTACACTCCCGCGCCAGGGCAGCAAGCCATTGGTGCGCCAACCCCTGGCCACTCTTTGGCCACTTCTTTATATAATCCTACGCCCCAGTATTTGCAGCAACAGCCTGGTGTTCCTTTGAGTCGACCAAGTCAAGGTCTACAAGGTCAACAGCCGCAGCCCCATCAGCTAATTCCCCAAGTTCTTGGCCAGAGCCAGCCACAGCCATTTTACCAACATGTGCCAGGTCAACAGGTGCCCACACCCATACCTGGGCCCCAGCCCCCACAGCAACCCCAGGCTCAGCCTCGATACCCACACCACATGGCTCAACCGAGACATCCTGGACCACCAAATCCTCAGCACCGTCCGTACAGCGTTCATTCAGCAACGGTGCCTATGCCACAACCCCAACAAGTGTACCCTCCGGTTTCGTTTGTACCTGGCTGCCAACCTGTGAATGCCATTGCTCAGTCCCAAATGCCTCATCATGCCATACAACCACAGCTGCCCCAGTCCTCTCAGGCAATGCCTCCAGTTTCTATGCCACATTTAACAAACGTGAAGCAGCAAATGCCCCCGGTCAGTCAGCATGCACAATCTCCACAAATGCCCTTTTCTGGACAACAGGTACCCTCTGCAGCCCACGTGCAAATGCCAACCCCCTCACAACAAATGCCTCCGCCTTCCCAGCCTCATATTCTGCCTTCTACCCAAGCGTCTCTTCCCAGTAACCAACAAATGGCTGCGGCTCCACAACCAGTGGTGCGCCCATCTCGCCCAACAGTGCCCAACGTTTCCCAGTCATTACCCCATCCCGCTCACCCACAAATGCCCATTGTTTCCCAGTCATTACCCCACAGCACTCATACACCAGTACCCACTGCTTCCCAACAACTACCACACCCCCCTCATCTCCAAATGCATGCTACCTACCCACCAGCACTTCCTGCAAACACTCAGAGGTTCCCGGTCCACGTCCAGTCTCAGATACCTACATCCACACTGCCATCACAGTTTCCAGTGCATACCAATACTCCTCTTCCCCAGCACCTTGCCCATCTGCCCTCGCTACCTCCTGGACCGCAGTGTTCAGTGGCCCCACAAATGACCCAGCATCCGATTAATTTGGCCCAGCAGCCACCCCCCCCTGTGGCATATCCAGGTAGTATCCCTATGGTTCCCCGCCAGACTACAGTTCCCCAACATCCACAGCTACCACCAGGGGTACCAACAACCTACAGTGGACCACAGGCCGGGACCATTCCCCCAGGACCTGTAGTGCCTCCTGGACTCCCTCAGCCTATGATTCCTCCAACTTCAGCTGCATCAGGGGCCCCATCGCCTTCCCCGTCACCAGGCCCTTCCTCGTTGGGTATAGTTGCTCAGAGGCCCTCTCCTGCTCTCACGCCTGTTACTCCAACACCCCTGCCCCCATCTGGCCACTTGGCACCATCCAGCTCACTGTTTCAGCACCAGAATTCAAGCACAGATGATCTTCTTTCCTCGAGCCCAGAGAGCCAGCACGGCGCCAGCAAAGATACCGCCAACGTCCTGTTACCCACCAAGGCGGACCCTCAAGACGAACAGCTTCGCAAGAAAGCGGAACGAGTGAAACTTATCCAGGGGGACCCATACCAGGCTCCGGAACGGGTGTCGCAACTTTGCGCCAAGCTCGAAAGATTCCGGTCGACGGTGCAGTCTTTGGAGCGGCCCTCGGGCGAGGGAGGTTTGTCAGAACTCGACGCTCGATGGAAGGAGCTGCAGGATCAGCAAGACAAGGACTCTCATCAGCTGTCCATCGCCATCGCCCGGTGTTACACCATGAAGAATCGGCATCAGGACGTCATGCCTTACGACTGCAACCGGGTCGTGCTGCGCTCCGGCAAAGACGACTACATTAACGCCAGCTTCATCGAGGACCTGTCGCCATACTGTCCCCTTCTTATCGCAACGCAGGCACCCCTTACCGGAACCGCTGCCGATTTCTGGCTCATGGTGTATGAGCAGAAAGTGTCTCTGATTGTTATGCTCGTTTCGGAGCAAGAGCTTGAAAAGGTAAGGGCAACGTTCGACCCCGACTAAGCAGGTTTTCGTTCAAACCGCGTTAAACCTTCTCTGTGGTTCACAGCAAAAGGTCTTGCGGTACTTTCCGTCTGAAAGAGGGCAGCAGATCGCTCAAGGCCCGATCACGCTCACTTTGACCACCCAAAAGAACACGGCAACCCACGTGGAGCGCATGATTGGACTGCAGTACAGAGATCAAAGCCTGAAGCGGACGGTCATTCACCTGCAGTATACCTCGTGGCCTGAACTGTAAGCAAACGCGTTTTGAAATCGCACCACTCGATTCATTATCCTGGTCCTGTCCTTACGCGGAATCTCTTTGTTCTCTGAACAGGGGCTTGCCAGAGAGTAAAAGTAACCTCATTCGCTTCATCCAGGAAGTTCACGGACATTATCTTCTCCAGCGCCCGCTACACACGCCTGTCGTGGTGCACTGCAGGTGTGTCCCTAAGTTCGAACTGCTCTTCAAAAATGTCTCTGTAATAACCACAAAGCATTATTGACCCCTGATGTCATTCCTAGCTCCGGCGTTGGTCGTACCGGAGCCTTCTGCCTGCTGTATGCAGCGTTACAGGAGCTGGAGGCTGGGAATGGGATACCTGATCTATCCCAGCTGGTGAAGAAGATGAGGCAGCAGAGGAAGAACATGCTACAAGAGAAGGTATTTATTTTAAAAGCAGTGACGTCTTGTGCGTTGCTGAAGGACATTCTTCTGCGAAAAAGCCTTTTCGATTTTTTTTTTTTTTGGTTTGTTTCTTTGTCGTGCCGGGTTTCGCAGCTCCACCTTAAATTCTGCTACGAGGCTGTCCTGAAACACGCCGAACAGGTACTCCAGCGTCGTGGCATCATTACCTCCCCGAGCCCAAAGTTGACCAACAACACTACAGTCAAGGTAAGTCACCGTCCCAAGTGTGTTACTGTAGCTTAGTGAGCTCCGGACACAAGTCACACTTCCCCGTACTGAGGAAATGATTTTTTTTTCTTCTGAAAAGAAGAAATAAAAGAATATTAAGTTACAGAAATAATTATGTAACGTACACATAACTAAAGAGCAACAAGTACACTAACAACAACGTTCTTACCACCTCTGCCAGTGGCGGTCATTTCCAAAACTTTAGCTCTTCTTTATCAGAAAAGTCTCAGATTGTTACAGAACCGATACCGAGCGCTAACCCTATCGAGTTTTCTAACGAATCAAACCTTTGATTCTCTCTGTAGCCGTATTTGCAGCCCGAGGCACAGGACCTCGTTCTTGGAGGCGACATGCCGATCAGCTCCATCCAGGCCACAGTGGCTAAGCTCAGCATCCGGCCGCCCAGCGTCGAGTCCGATCAGGACCCGAATCAGGTCCCGGTGCCTGCCGCTACAGACACGGACCCTCTAGCAGCAGACGTTCAAGACTCCTCGGATCCTTTGGGTTCGGACACAGTTCCTGCCTTGCTGAGCCCCCCACTTTCCAGCTGCTCTTCTCCGGAAAAGACGCACACCTCTTCACCTCCGAACCCTCAGGGTAACGGCTTGGCAGGGCCCACGTCTGTACAAGCCCAGCCGATCCCAAACGAGCACGCTCCGCCTGACGCGGCTCCACCGCTAACGTCGTCTCTGGACCTTCTGGCCTCGCTAACTCCCGAAGCCTTCACTCTGGACGATGCTTGCAGGGGCAAACAGCGCATTAACAAGCAGAGTTTCTTCCAGCCAAAAGAAGGCCAGGGGCTTCAGGGTCCCCCAAAAGGTGATGACCCACTTAGTGCCCTGGATCCCCTCTGGACTCTGAACAAAACCTGAAACACTATCTGTATGTCAAACACTAACTGGACTTCCTTTTGACTTTGGTCCTTTAAGGCATTCTGCACTTCCAGTTTGGATTGCCGTATCATCCGTTAAAGATTCCGCACAGATGGCAAAATTCCTGTCTATGTCCAGTGCCTCTGGGACCACGTCACTGTGCCTCTGTCCATGTCCACGAGTCTCCATGGCGATCCGGTTTAGTTTGCACTTTTCTGTTCTTGTTAAACGTTGCATTCCTTGCGTTAAATTTCCGGCACGTTCTCCCCACCTGAAGTTAAGAGCGAGAGCTGCAGATTAAACCGTATTGAAATGGAGGAAACGGGACTTGAACCGAGTATTTACACTCCTCTGAGTAGATTAATGTCTTGTCTGAAGGACTTTGGATTGCCCTTGTTTCACTTGTACTGGGCTGCTGATAAGGCAAGCGGGCAGTGCGTTAGCCCGTGTGGGGACCCCACATTGACACCCCTGCCTATATCAGCACAGTATTAACAATGGGCCACTTGGTGTCACCACATCTAGATCTGACCTAGATGAATTCACTTTTGATTGCCTTTTACTAATTAACACATCTTTTATTAGCACCATTAGCCTGCCGGGTGTATTTCCTGGCGTAGATATGCTCTGTACTCATTTAATATTGTAACGTAACTTATTTCTGTATCAGCCCTTCGTCCTAAGTCGATTCTTTCTGCCTGTTGTAAATGCGTCCTAATTAAACTGAACATCCTTGAAGCGAACCTTTTTGGAGAAAATGGCAACGACACGACCCCAAGCGCCAGCACCCCTGCAGAAATATTTGGTTATGATACTGCCTGTGGAAGTGGAAGCATGTTCTGATCTACCAAACCAATCAAGTATTGTTAAGTATGCAAGTATACATGTAAGTCACAGCCACCAAAAACGGCTTGGTTTGGAAAGAGAGAGAAAATTGATGGACTAAAGGTTGATGTAGGTTTGGGCCAGGGTGTGAAAATAAATGGTGGGTTTGCCGGACCTTTCTTGAGATTTTAACCTAAGCAGCCAGTAGCTGTTCCCTCTGAGCATTCAGAGCGGCCTACCATTTAGCTCAAACGAATTATTAATGATTAAATGTGTAATTAGAAAACCGGAGGATGAGCAAACTCGTTCAAGATGATTTTGGTTGTGGCGGTTTCTTTGTTTATTAGTGGGGCATTACAATAAAAAGTCAGCAGGCATAGACGTATTAAAAAAAACGTTTATTTGCAAATTAGTACAAAGTTCTCTTCTCGTGTTAAAAATAGAACAGAGCATTAGTTCGATCCCCTCTTCTCTCTCTATTTACAGTTAAACTATCCAGCGTTTGCATGACTGGCCTTTATGAGGCTCAGCAGGGTTTAAGACAGCGTTCGAGAGCAGGACCTACTTTACAAACCAATTAAAGCCCCACTTTCCTCTTGATAGTCCAGTAGAAATATATACAGACGTTTTTACTATACAGGATTGCTGAATTTAACAATTAGTAAAGAAGCGAGGCTCTCCTCCAAAGTTCTATTTAACGATGCACCACCACCGGGTTTAATGTGGCTGGCGGGGCATGAGGGCACCTGTCTGCAATCTTGACCAGGAAAAACGTGGGATAAAACATGGGTGTCGCCTTCTCCTCCATTCACACACTGACGGAAAACGGACTCGTTTTTCTTCGGCTTCTGTTTGAACCCACTGACCAGAGCTGCAGAGCTGACAGGCAGGTCATCGATAATATTTACAGTGCTGCTCGGGCTCACATGTGGACTGGACGGGTGCTGCACTGACACAACTGGATGAGAGAGGTTGGACATAATGGCGGGGGCACTCGATGGCTTAGGGTCCTCCAGGGGGAATGTGGACTCGGGGAACAGGGCATATCCAAAGATGTGTGTTTGTAGAGCATAATACACCGAGTACCAGGAAAGTTTCGGTAAAAGAGCAAAGACGTTCTGATATGTGAATCTAAACGCACAAGGTACGACTACGGAACCGTGCATTTGAAAACGTCATCCCAATTAAAACCCGTGAAGTGATCTGAAGAGGTTTGAGCATCCCTGCCAAAATCGTACGTCCTAAAAGCGTGCTTTTAATTACGAGTGGGCCACAAACGACAGGCGTGTACTTTCAATTTTCTGATATCAGTTGATAAAGGAATCATGCTTTTCGACCCTTTGCTTAAACTAGGCCTAGTCGCTATGTTCTACCTGCAAGTCCTCCTGAGCGCCTCCTCCTGGGTCCCTGTACACACGCGTCTGCGTTTTGCGTCTGCTATCCGTTTCCTCAGCTCTACCGCTTTGTCCCTTCTCTTGTGATCTCGGCAGTGACCTCGTTCTGATCTGGGTTAAAACTGGCTGAGAGAGAAGTCTGAAGGAGTTCTGTAAGGAATTCAAATACACAGTTACAGGCTCCGTTCTAGACAGGCATGACTTACTGTTACGCTTCTAATGTCACCTTTTAATCACGATGTTATGCAGGGATGTACTGAACAAACTGATGTGGAAAAGACAAGATGTATGCTTAAGCTGATGTCAGGCGGGCCCGAGCTGCGTTTGAATAGTTTGAGGCCTGAATAGTCTGCGTGAGGCGCCAAGTAGTATCTTTAGTAGCAATTTAAAGAGCGAGAGCGCTTCCGTTTGGCGAGCACCAGGCAGTATGGCTCTCACCCGCAACGTCGGCTGATATTTGACGCTGGCCCGGAACGCACAGGGTTCGAACGTGAATATGTAAAAACGAGACACTTCTTTTGATGTTTACCTCGCCGAAAGGCACTCGAACCGTGGTCACCTGATTAACTTTGCATCTCAAGGACAAAGAGATCTACCTTTTTCATATCGCCTTATCCTAACCTGTACCCGGGTCACTAGGTAGTGTCTCATTCATACACACCCGGATTGGATGCCAATCCATCATGGAGCCTGGCAGCCGCGGCACACGACCTTCACGTTCATAGATCGAACCCAGGTCCTCAGGAAAGGCCGTTTCTAGCCACGGAACCGATTCCAAGCCCAAACCATAAGGCAGAACCGTACCTGGTTAATGTCCAAATTAATAATATTACATAAAAACAATTTAAATTTTTAAAAAATTAAGTCTTATTGTACATTAATATTTGACATTAAGTTAAAGAGAGCCACGGTTAGAAATGATCACTAATAAATAACGCGCTTTAAATATTACAAAACTCACACGTCCGTCTGTACGTTACAGCTTCAGCCGAGTACAGTAAGCCCCACACACACACACACACACACACACACACACACACACACACACACACACACACACACAGTGTTTCTACATGTAAACTACAACCCAATCCCTCTTATTCTCAGCTCAGACGCAGGCAGCGGGGCAATGGGGCCATCCTGACGCCACTCCAGACACTCGACCACGTTTCCATTTCAAGTCTGCGTCTAGCAAAACTATAAAAAGCTCTGATAGCAGATACAGACATCGATGACAAAACAAAAAGACACACACACATACACGCGTGGCGCGCACACTCGCACACCATGCCCAGGTTTTGCCCAGTTACTGACACAAAAAAAAAAAAAAAACACGCATACTGATCGCATCTACATTCACACTAAACCGTTACTTTCTGATCTCCTGAAGAAACAGGAAGCAGAATCTTTTCTCTGCGCGCGAGTACCCTTATTCTAAGTAACTGTTCGGGGCGTGTACGCGCGTGTTAATCCAGCTTCTCCAGGACGGAGGGAACGTAGACGAGGCTCAGCTCGCTGCCGAAGTCGCACACGATGGCGGCGTTCTCCAGCACGAGGAGCTGCCGTACGTGCTGCCCCTCGCTGTTCTGCCCCAGATAGACCGTCTGCAGCAGGTCTCCGTAATTCAGGTCCCAGAACGAGACGCAGCCATTTCCTCCCGTCACCAATAGGCTCTCCGAAATGACCGCCAGACTAGCACCACAGCCCACCTCCTGGAGGACAAAAAGGAAACAGCAGCATTTCCTGTGAGCTCTTCAACTCAGAAAGTTAAACGAACAAGACAACAAAACGCTTAACCCACGGTCTTTCGGCCGGGGTTGTGCATGCCAAATATGGGAGTGTAAAAATAAATACGGTGTGGCCACCAAACACTCCGGGCATGTCAAACGTGTGCACATTTCCACTGAGACCATATGGAACGTCAGGAAATACCGGACGTAACGTGGTTTGCTGACCTGCTGTATGGAGTAGAGCTTGATCCCGGTGCTCCTGTCCCAGATGCAGATGAGGTCATCTAAACCGCTGCTGATCACACAGGAAGTGGTGCAAACCAGAGAAGTCACGTCGCCCCGGTGACCGTAGACGTGGCTCACCCGGCTTCCTGTGAGGACGTCCCAGATGCAGATGGCGCCGTCCTGGCCCCCGCTGGCCAACACCATCGTCTAGAGCGAGGCGAAACAAGCGGGATCAAAACGTGTTCGGTTAACTCTACAGACAAATGGCGCAGGGAAGCTTCGTTCTCACCTGGTCTACATAAATGGCAGTGATGCCGCCTGAATGACCCTGCAGGGTAAAGAGGCAGCAGGAATCCTCGAGACGATACACCTGTAACAAAAACAGCCCTGTATTTAGACGTGAACAAATGAAATGTGTCTCTCTGAGGGAATGTGTGTGTGTTTGTTACATATGGATATTGGGGTTAGTGTGATGTGTGATGTGTGTGTGTGTGTATTCTTTACCCGCACAGTGTGGTCCTGGCTGCCTGTGACGACTCGTCCAGCAGCAGCTTTCAGCACAGTGATGGGTTTTTGGTGAGCGCACTGCACAGAGCGTGTCAACTGACAGGTAATCGCATCTTCACTGCTGTAGCAGGGTGAGGGAGGCAAGCTGGCACGGCCCGGTGGGCCTGTAACACACACACACACACACACAGGGAGAATGTTAGACAATACAAAAACCGTGATTAGTGACAGATTCTGTTGCGATATTCTTGTATTAATAAAAGCATACTTATGGCAAATACATTAAAAGGTGGAGACAAGAGATGTAGATTTGGTTTGTCTATTCATCTGGGTTATGCAACTTCCCTTCCCATTAATGGTTACTGAAGTTTATGGTTTATACACAAATTAGGTCAATTTGGCGTAATCAATTAACCTAATCCATGTTTTTTGGACAGTGGGGGAAAACCGGTGCACCCGGGAAACCTAGTGAACCCCAGAAGAACATGCAAAGTGCACACGGGCAACACAGGAGAGGATATTCGAATAAGCAGGCGTGAGGTAAATCCTATTGGTTGTGGCCCCTGTGACGAACTACTAGAACTTCATCCGTTTGTAAAAATTCCTGTACGTCTGTTAGAAATGGACTCGTGTTCACGCACCTCGGTGCTGCAGCAGACCCAGAGGCTTATTGATGTCCACAGTGAAGAAATCCAGCGAGCCATCTAGACGAGCTGCCACGATCCTGCAACAGATAACAGAGTCAGGGCAGGGATGCGGCAGAGCGTTTTACGAGGGTCTGGACAGGAGTGGCCACCTGTTGTTGAGGAAAGCCAAGGCAGTGATTCCAGAAGATCCATCATCATTGGAGCACCTTAGAGATCCTTCCACAGCATCCCACAACTAAAAAAAAAAAAAAAACACATTATAACAGCAAAACATTACAACCAGACAACGAATAAAGTGGATTGTCTCACTCCACGTGCAACTGTAATGAGGTAATCGGCGTTATTTGATTGGACTGTGACCTGTCCGTTCCTTTGTCTCACCTCCAGCTTCCCGTTGCTCCGCCCTGCGGCGATCAGGTTGCCCCTCAGTTCCATGGACCACACTGAGCTCTCCCCTGAGCTCTCCCACTCTCCATTCGTTGTCGGGAACCTCTCGATGGGTGGGGCCGGTGGTGTGGGTGGGGTGGGCGGAAGGGGTGTGGCCAACGTGACCGTAGGTGACGTCGCCTCGTGCTCCCGGTACGCCTTCTCCACCAGGCCGCCAAAGTCAAACCCCGGGCCGGAGGGCGTCTGGGACGACAGCAGCTCGCTGAAATTAGTGTCTATAAGGGCTGTCAGGTCGGGCTGATCCCCGAACAGGGGCGGGCGTGTGGGTGTGACGCGGCGACGCAGCGGGTAGTCGTTTCCGTACGACCCGCCCCCGGTGGGGGGAGACATGTTGCGAGGTTCTGCGCCTGGGGAGGAGTCTATGTCGTAGTGATCCCAGGAGTCACGGTGATCCCAACACGTGCTACTGCTGCTCCTCCTCAAACTACAAAGAGACAGAGTGAATGCTGCTGCTGATTCAATTCGTACCTATACTGATGCCTCTTACCTGTCCCCCATTGGCTTAACTCGGCTTCTTATTCGTTATTAGTCTAATTATTATATTTATTATCGAACTCGCCCAAGGCGGTTTGGTCCCTTTGATTCTTGGTCCTGCCAAGGTTTCTTACTTACTCCCTAAGCTTGCTCAATTTGGGATTGGCCTTAAATAATAGAAGATAATCCAAATTGTAACGCTGCCTTGAGACCCAAAAAAAAGCGCTACAGAGAAATAAAGGGGACAGGCTATCAGTCTGTACTAAACACCGTACGCAAATGAGTGCATGCGCACCCTTTGTTGGGTATGACGGTGAGACAGTCTCCAGTCTGTGCGTCCCACACGCGGATCTGTCCTGCTAAGCAGCAGCTGGCCAGCAGCATTCCATCACTCGCTAAACACTCGATATCCTACAGCGAGAAAAAGAGCAAGTGACATTAGAACGATTCACTCACACAAACATAAGTAAGTGGACACGACTGATGTAGCTCAGGGAACATTACCGCATGAGTGTGTGTGTGTGTGTGTGTGTACCATGCAGTGGCCTCGCAGTAACAGCGGTGAGATCTCACTGACTGGAGGCGAGTAACCGTATTCATCGCAGGGCAGGTCGCCACGGCGACGCCGCCCGTGTTGGACTCCATTCTGTCCGTAGTTCCGAGGGCAGAGGATGCGGTAGAGACAGAAGAGGACGAGGACAAGGAAGACGCCAGCAAACAGGCCCAGAGCAGCTACCCTAACACACACACACACACACACACACACACACACACACACACACACACACACACACACACACACAGAGAAGCAGAAAAAAGCCTATTACATAACAATTATTAATGCCTTGGGTGTCAGCAGATCTGAATCCATGTCCATGTAAATATCAAAGATCTGAATTTTTTCTATAGGATTCCACTGCTGTCGTTTTGCGTGCTAATACAGGAATAGCTCGAGCCTTTGAGGAACAACTGACTTGTACAGCGTGAGGTCGGTCTGGATCTGGGGTGCCTTGGCGTTGGAGCGTGGAGGATGCTGGGTATCCTGTGGGTGACGCATCTCGATGGCCTCCTGAGCGCTCAGGTGCAGCGTGACGGGGATGACGGGTAAGATGCTGATATACCTGCGCGCACACAGCCACACACACAGCCACACACACAGACAGCCACACACACAGACAGCCACACACACAGACAGCCACACACACAGACAGACACACACACAGACAGACACACAGACAGACAGACACACAGAGTGAAGTAAGTGAAGTAAACTAACAGTGTTTGTGTTTACGTTCATTCACTGAATCATTTCTGCTCACCTCTTAGCCAGTGTGATGTTATAATAGCCGAAGAGCGAAGGCCAATAACGAAATGACAGCCTCCTCCAGACTTCCTCATCCTCTGAGCTCCAGGTGATCTGGGGGCTGACCGGTGGGGCAGGTCCCGGTCCCTCTACTCCCTGCGATTGGTTCTCAGGTAATGGCGTGGGATCGGGAGCGGGAAGCACGCTGAGGGTGCTTGTTGGGTCACCCCCTGGAAAAACAGGAGCCACGCCCAGATGAGGAGGAAGGCCTGCTTCCCCCAAAGGGCTCTGTTCTGACACCTGGGCGGCCAGGTAGGTCCTCAAGCCAGCGGGGTCTGTGTACACCAGGATTCCGATCCAGATCACCGTACCGACCTGCGCGAACAAGTACCGGGATCTGGGTGTCAGCCTGCGGCGACAGTTCGTGCGATCGCAAACGGGCGCCTGTTCATTTCAAAACCACTTTACCATGATGATGCGCTGTGCCAGACGAGTGCGAGCCAGGAAGTAGATCACACGCAGCCTCTTGGGCAGACGAAGGTTTCTAAAAGCCGGCGCCTGAAGCGTGATCGTGTGAGGAGAGGGTCGAGGAGGGGGCGGGGCCTCTCTATGGCGCAGAGGTGCCGGTTTGGGCGGGGGCATCCCTGCTTCAGCCGGGAGGCGCCTGTTCAGATCAGCCAGCTGAGCGATGAATGAGAATGACAGCGAGACACAAAACGCACAATAATTTTATAGGACAGGCAATTCCACCGGTTTACCAGCAGATGTCACTTGCTACTGTACTGATCTGCTGGTAAAACATTGATTTGCATTGCACTGGCGCAAGAATAACTGAGAATGATTGCGAACAAAGTACTGGTCGTTCTGATCATGCCCCGGCTAACAAGAGAGCCTCGAAAAGGATCAGGCCCTAATAAAAGAGCGTGCGCGCTACTTTACATACCTCCATGCGTCGGATGTCTATGGAGAGCACCGTGGTGAAGAAGAACATCTGCAGGAAGAAATCGGAGACGAGTCCCACCACGGCGAACAGGCAGAACTCCTAGAGAGTGGATAAAACAGAAAGTTGGCATCGGTGCAAGGACAACGCGGGTAAGCAGGAACGGGCAGTGTTATCTGCCGCGCAGATGTGACAAGCAGATAAAACAAGTAGGTCAAACTGGATTGGTCATGTCAGGAAACTTGAGGAGAACCAACACAAGCCAGATAAACCATGTCGATTTGATCGATTTCCCAAACCAAAAACAAAAAAACGGAACGATTACTTAATCGTGTCTAAACGCTGATCATTTTTAATTCCGTTAATCCCATTTTCGCTGCTTGGCACAGTAAAGGACTTACGGGCCGAGTCCAGAATGGTCCCCAATCACCATTCCAACAAATTGGGGAAAAGAAAACAAGTGCGTTCAACTGTGTCGGATACCTGACTTGTACGCTTTGCTCATTTGTGTCCCATAAGCGCGAGCACAACATCATATAAAACAGCATCGTGCCCTGTTTAAAATAACAGGGCCTCACTTAAAGCTCCACTTCACGCTGTCAGAGCACCGGTAAAAACAAATGCTGGGTGTAAACAGAACCAAATTCACATCTCATTAAGTACAGTCCATAGAGTGAGAGATGGAGTGTGTGTGTATGTGTGTGTGTGTGTGAGAGAGAACTACCTGAATGGCAGGGACTAAGGTGAAGTATCCGATCAGGATTATGACCAATTCTGTGGCCATGTTCTTCATAATGGACCAGCTCTCACTGCTGAGACCTGAACACAAATCAATCAGAACATTTAGCATTCTCCGTCAGACAGCCTGCCGCGCGCTCACACACACACACACACACACACACGCACACGCACACGCACACACACACACACACACACACACACACACAGTCCGATACAAAATCAAACCTACTAGAAAGTATGTCTGAAATTTCCTTGCTGCTGTACTGACAGTTTTATTTTCATTACCTTGAGCAATTCGAAGTTTGACCTCAAGGTCCACAGGGGTCGACACCACGGACTTGGTAAGGACCAGGACGTTCTCGAGCCCAATCACGACCACGAGGTAAGGGAAGATCTCCCTAAAGGAAAAACAGATAGCAAAACGGGGCACGGTTTTATTTCTCCATGTTGTTGACACCACATCTAGGACTCCAAAGTCTATCCTGGAAATCATGGGGTAAACTAAAGCATGTATCCCAAACAGGGGCGAGTCTATTGCAGGATGGGTAGGGGGCCATCTCACACGCATCTAAATATCCATTTTCATACTCGCTTAACGTCCCAGGGGAGGGTGAGGGTGCAGACAGGGAATCCAATCCACACACTCATTCGTACTGGGGCACTTTAGGAACAGACTGATCGGGAAAAAAAAATCTTAAGCATGAGAAGGAAACTGGATTATCTGCAACGAACATGGCGAGAACATGCAAACTCCACACAGACCCACTCTAGAGTCCAGTCCGGGAGTCGAACTGAGGGCCTGTGAGGCGACAGCATCAATGCAATCCAATGAGCCAATACAATTCTGAGTAAGAGTGCAACATTGGGCCGACCTGATAAGAGCTTTACTCAGAAACCTGACGCACACACCGAATGCAACTTTGGTCCGTAAACTGTGTTTGTGTTAGAGGCGACCTGACCTGACAAACGCACCTTCGGATGAATAGCTCAGACTCGCACCACTAACAGAGCGCTAACAGATGGGGACAGATTGGTTGCTGGTTGCATGTAGGTTGCACTTGCTCAACAGGGGAATCCCACTCCAGCCATCATGCTACTCATCAATAAATAAGTTACACATCTACCTGAGGAGGGAAGGCCGGCACTGAGCAGGGTGACCAAGCATTTTAGCAAGGGCTTTATGTTGCACAACAACTTGATAGCGGTTTCAGGACTAATACGTGAAATGAACAGCAGATACAACATGGGCTGTCTGTCTGTCCTAAACAGTTCAGCCCTGGATGTGGGTTCCTTTTTGCATCTTGCTATCACTATTACACACTGTTCCAATGCTCTATTAATAATTATAAGTGTGTGTTCTCTCTCTCCTCTCTCCACCCTCCACTTGCAGGTGTGTGTGTGTGTGTATGTACTCTAATACTGGTGTTATTGTGAAAGTTTTATTGTTCTCATATCCTACTGTGTGTTCAAGCCTTTTATTACTACTGGCCTTCATCAGACAGTGTGTGAGCGAGCGAGCGAGTGTGTAAAGAGTGGGCACTGACCCTCCGTTGAGTGTTGGCGTGAGGCCAAACAGGGTGCAGAGTCCCACAGACATGAGCAATGAGCTGAGCACAGTCACCACAGCGGCCAAGGCCAAACCCCACTTTGATTTCACCATATCGATCTTGCCTGAAAAAAAGAGAGAGATTTATAATGCTCATAATAACAGTCGTATATAACAAACCACCTTCACACGTGGTTGCAAAGAAAAAAAAGAAAAAAAAATTCACCAATGAGTCACCTGCACGAATTGCGGATGTACACATGGCTCAGCCATAACATCAAAGCGTCCTGCCTAATATCGTATAGGTGCCCCTCACGCCCTCCGCAATCTGGCACGAAATCCTCAGGTCACGGAGGATGTGAGGCCTCCATGTCCAGAACCGTGTCCAGGATTAAGAGCTGGGAATTCGGAGGCCAGGGCAACACCTTGAATGCTCTTGTTACTCAGAGCCGCATCGCTCTCAACTTCTCTTATCAAGTTTTAATGTCAGGGCTGAATTGTCTTATGCAGAACTCTCTGTGTGTGTGTGTGTGTGTGTGTGTGTGTGTGTGTGTGTTCAACACTAATGCTTATCATTCTGTATCAGAGTTAATCTGTCTGCCACAGCCCATACCTAATCACTCAGCTTAATCCTGCGTTCGCTGGCACTGTGTTTTGTCTCTGCACCTTGCTCATCATTATAAACCGTATATTTAATGACTCCCACTGACCTTGTAACTGATTCAAGGCCTGATTATTGATCAAAGAGTCACTATAATGCCGTTTGTTGGCAGAGAAATCTAACGAGAGTCCATGTGCAGCAACGTGTGGGAGCCGCTGACTTTGCGCACAACGTTCTTTCAAAATCTGCATCCAAAAAAATGTTTTGGCCCAATAAAGCTCTGATTAAAATGTTACGGAAGAGCAGCTCACGAGTGGAGAAGTAGATGTAGGCGAAGAGGATGATGTAGGTGGTGACGAGGGGGATGAGCTCGGCGATGCCGATCTCCTCTTTGAAGTGGACGTGCACCATGTGATCCTCGCGCAGGCTGCAGTTCACAGAGGGGTGGAGCTGCTTTAGCCGTGACCGGAGGCTAGCCACAAACCTGGTCCACACACAAACGCACACTACTAACACCAGTACTCACTATGCCAGTCTCACAAAACCAGCCTGATTTGCCACACCGTCAATGCAGGGACAGGGGTTCGAATCCCGGGCATCATGTGCAGACACAGGGCACATGCAGGACGGGATTTTGGTGGCGCCCAAGTAACAGGCATCTGCTCCCTTTGTTTTCTGGGGATGGGATCCAGTATCCCGCCCGGAAAAAGCGAGTGAGGACAAATTTGGTTGGAAAGTGCATTTAGTCATTTCACTCAGGGACTGCTGGGAAGAGGTTGGATTTGAACCCTGGACCATCTGGTCTATAGTTCAGTACTTTAATCGCTGGGCCACCACAGTCCTGCATTAAGATTAGGGTTGAGTAACCAACCTGGAGTCATAACTGCTGAAAGCAATGGTGATGGTGTAGGTGACGACTTTCTTCCTGCTGTACAGACTGACTCCTGAACTCTTACCCGGGACTCCAAAGAGCAGATCTGAACACACACACACACACACACACACACACAGTCGTATTTGGCAATGTACAGTTGGTGGGTGGGGTTTTATGCACAAAATAAAACATTACAGATAGTAATGACGGTGCTTATTTGGTTTCCAGAGAAACCCTGGATACTAATTGGTGCCATTTTGAAATTCTAGTCACTATAGCGACACCTTTAAGCGTAGCAGAGGTGTGAAGGCCTTTGGGTTCGTGCTGTTGGATGGTCTTTAGGATGTCTGGATCCGAGTCAAATATGTCCCGCCGATTCTGCCAGTAGTTGCCGGGGGACACCAGCAGGCAGCCATGTTCGGGAAGGACCGACTGCATGCGCCGTAACCCTGGCAACAGATCGGTGACCTGGAGACACAGAGCCTCCAAGCTTCTGTAGGACGAAAAGAAGCGAGAAGAGAGAGTCGGCGTCAAAGGACGTGTGTTGATGTTGAAGAATTCAGTTTAACCAAAAAGTTGAACCTTAAACGATTAAGGCTTACGGTCTGTAGAGCTTAATTAACTCGCTTTTACTCGCCTGTCAGTGTAAATATGATTACGAATCTCCTCCAGGAGGCTGAAGACTCTGCCGAGAGGTGAGCGGAAACTGTCCACGGGGACCAAACTGCTGTCCCATGGAGACACAGCCGCTTTCACCAGCACCTGCTGGATGTAGGCAACTGGAGGGCCCCGATACTGTAGAGACGCAAACAGATAATAGGTTGGAAATTCCAGTGCTGTATATTAGTACTGGTGATGCCCTGATACTGGGTTCCAGTTTTTGAAACGATTTATGTTCGGATAGAAGACACAGATGTGCTTGCAGGTCAGAATAACACACAGAATAACACTGTGAAAACTAGTGCTTGAGAACATCCTTGAAAAGGTCGGCATTTGTACGGACACGAACTAGACAAAGGGTTTCTGAAGTACCCATTCAGGACGCTCGCCCAGGTCACTCTGAGACTCGTGGAAAGGGACGGAGTAATCCTTCACCCCGGTGGTGAACTCTACAGGGCCTGTTCCTGGAAGCGGCAGCTTCAGCAGGGGGTAGCTGAAATAGAGCAGGGTGAGAAAGAAAGAGAGAGAGAGAGATTAACGACAGAACAATGAGCTATAGATCTAAACTCCTGACCCCTGGTTCTCTACATATTTTCACAGAAGGAAGAACAACTACACCCATTTTCATCACACATCCCAGCGAGCTCCAGTCCCAGCAGGGTTCGTGTAAGTGTGTTAAACTGTAACATGACCCCGAGTGTGAGAGAGAGCGCTAGATCAGTGTCTTTCAGACTTTCAGCACTCTCTGGTTCGTTTGGAAACACAGCGCACAGAAAGTCTGAATTAGTAGAACACACAACCTTGAGTTGGTAAGTCTTAGCAAAGAAAAAAAAAAAAAGGGAGAGATTTGCGCCCTCCTTACACAGTCAATCAGTTGACACATCGTTAATCAGAACCACATGCATGTCCTCAGGTTTAGTTCGGAGACGTGCAGCTGGTGTAGTTAAAGAAACGGGATCAAAAACAGACAGGGAGGCTCGTTTTTTTGCTCTGCATAACGTTTAGCTACGTCCATCTTTAGCAGTCAAGAACATCGTTCGAAGGGTCCGAATTCAAACTCAGCCAAGCCGAACCCGTTAGATCCTTGAGCGAGGCTCTAAAGCCGCAAATTCTTGGGATTGTAGGGCTAAAGACGCCAAACTCGTCTTGGCTGATGGACCACATTTAGGGTTAAATGGCGTATATTGTATTTCTGGTTCCTTTAAGCTCTCTGATAAGCCTTTTTTATCGTGCTGGTCTTTGTATAAGGTGTGCAATGTGCGCTTGTTTGCACTGTGCGTCTGTTGTATTGTTCGGTACTTGTTTTTCCTGAAATTGTGTCGATTTCTACATCTTCCGGTCCTACACCGTGATTTGTACGATCTGAGGTTGCACAAAGAGGCCAGGTAGATGAACAAACACAAAGACTTCAAAGAGTTGAGCAAGAATTCAGTAACTGGTGTTCAGCGGGACAAAAGTATTCAGTCTAAAAACTGTTCTGTCATGTTCTCGTGCGTTTCACATAAACCTGAGAGTTTGCGTCGCCCCGCCGCTGCTCTCTATACACTGGACAATCCACATTCTTTTGAAACCCTGTCGAGCTTCAGCTGACTTTTAGCAATTCAATTACTCTCAAATTTGTGTAAAAACTTTTAAACGGACCAATTCCCTGAGCCCACCCGACAGCCCCTAAACAGGTTTAATGTTATACGTGCTCCCCTAAAAACAGAGCAGCAGCACCAAGATCAAATCCTGTACTAATGACAGGGGGGAAAACTCAAAGCTCACTTCTCCCCCATCTGTGTTCAGCAACACTAAAACACGAAAGCTGTAAACACACAAAAGGGCATCTGCCCATCCAGATGTCCAAGAGAAGAGTTGAGGGGGTGGGCCGGTTTAGATTAAGGATACGGAACAGTAGCGTTTTTCTAAGGCTGAAATGAAGGAATCAGTATGATAATGCCTATAGACGCTCGAGTAAAAGATCGACGTGGTCTTTGTTTCTGAACGGATCCACCATGCTTATAAAGCCCACAGACCCTGCTGAAGGTCAACCAGGACTAACTGGGGTTTGCTTGGCCCAAATTTTCCCCAGATTCCCCAGAAAAACCTTATTTTTGACTTCACTTGGGTGTTCAGGTGGTGCTGCAGTAATAATTCCCCGACTGCTTTAGACACGGGGTTTAAAAAGTGCAGGATGCATTTGAGAAAATGTGGGACAGGTGAGGGGAATCAATATCACGAGGAATCGATGGCAGCACAGGTCTGGCGTAAGACTTGAAATGGAGTCTCAAAAGCACTAAAGTGCTTTATGTGTTAATGTAAATTAGGACGTGATTTAAGACGAGTTAAGAAAACACACGTTTCTCTGTTTTTGCTTAGTTTTTCTAAAACCGCTTACGTGTAGAGTGTCTGTAGAGCAGCATTTCAGTCTTTCGGTATTTATACACACCTCATTCACTTTTTAGCCACTTATGATGTATTAACGAGCAAATAAGCCGTTAAGAAACCAATTAAAACCAGGAAAGCAGATTTCATTCAGGGCCACGGAGCATTAGTTTAAGCCCGAGCTGTGTAATGGCTGGACATTCTGACTTACACACACTCTCACACACTCTGTCCAGGAATTTTAAAGTCAGGATGATGGCGTCCCCTGGCGCTGCACACATCACTAAGGTCACTGTACCTTCACAAAGCAGGCTGTGTTCGATGGTGGGTGGCAGACAGAGACGTTAAGTCTCCCAGAGTTGCTTTCTTGCACTTTCTGAACTCATTTTCAAGGTCTGGCCTACGCAGTCCAACGCCTCATTCAGGTCACACTACCAGCGCTTTACCACATCCTTTCTCGAACGTGACAGCCTTGATTACAGAATCTAAATAAGATGGTCTCCTATTGACCGTTTTCTTTCTTCTGTGCTACTGAAACACTTACTAGAACTTACTTACTAGACTTGTTCCAGCCACACCAAACCCCTTACTTAATAAAATAATATACTTACTCAATAAAAAAAAATATATAAAAAGCAAAGCTAAAATATTTTCATACAAGCTGCAGTTCAATGAAAACAACTAAAGAAAAGAAATTCATACAAATCAGCCTGGAAGAGCATGGATCTTATTTCGTAATAATTATATCAGGTCCTGTCTTGTTGTACAAAGTGCCTGAACATGATCTACGTCAGAGCCACCCCAGACAGGGTGTGGTCAAAATACAATCATCGTAACATCAAAGCACAAAACAACACATTTAGAGGGGTTGGCAGAATCTATACAATGCAATGCGCATTATACTTTAGGGTGACGGAAAGCTGCGTTAAACGAAGAGACCGCAGTCATGTGACTTACCAGCAAGTGAGGATGCTAGCTGAGGTGAAGAGGATGATGGGAACTGGATAGGAGGCGCAGAGCAGGCCGTGCCGGTAGAAGGCGGCCGAGATGTTCTGGCGAAGCCGCTCTCTGACCGACATCATCCTGGGCGTTAAAGGTCAACTGGCAGCCATCGGGCTCGCACGTGCCAACCGGGTGGCACTGGGGGGCATCCAGGCCTTTACAGAAAGAGAAATGTATCACTTTGGATTCATTTAAGGACAGTAAGATAAGATAGTATTTTACGAAGAGAGATTTAATTCATTCATTCATTTTAAGAGCCGCTTAAATCCAACTATTTCTCTCTCTCTCTCTCACTCTAGGACACTTTGGAGACACCGAGTGACCTAACGCACCTAATCGCACCGGTATTTTGCACAAAGTACAAGATACAGATGTCCTGCTGGCTGGCCTCCGACCTAAACCAGCTTTGCTCGTTTTAGCAAAACCTTAAACCCTGAAGTTTCCGGGGCACACCATGTACTCCAAACACCCTCCCACATTCGGAGCAAACCAAAACACGACACACTGGTGCCCTTTAACACAGGAGATCGATAAAAAACAAATACGGCCAGGGGGCAACCAACAAACGAACAAGTCATTCCAGATATCAGGATGTGCTGTACATACAATCAGCAAAAACTCCAGAGTTCAGCTTAAAATCAGCGGCACATCATCGCCCTCCCTTTAGTCCGAATAAACGAAACCACCTGCAAAATTAACCTGGACTTTTATTTTTGTACGATGGTAAGAACTTTAAACAATATGAGCTATGAAAAAAGAAGAGCAGTGACATCGGATCAGCGCTTCGTATCGGTCGATGCTTTGAGATCGGTGTTTTGACACCTCGTTGTGAAGTAAAGACCACCCCATCCGGCCAGGGTCGTGATTGAGCAGGCTCTCCTTTACAGAGCAAAGCGCTCCTGTACTTTTCACTTCCCACGTACACAACGTTTAGATTAAAAGTCTTTATAAAACATTAAAGCATCTCAACATGACCAGTATGGTAGCAGCACTTGTGCTAAATGAATAAACGTCGACTAATTCCAAATCCAAGTACACATGATCACCTCCCTGCCATGCATTTACAAGCGTAAGCGCTAAAAAATTTTACCCATATCTGTGTAGGTTTCATCCCGGCACTCTGGATCGTCTTCCAAAACCACATCTGTAGGTGGATTGGCTGCTCTAAATACAACCTAGGTCCGAGTGTGTATGCCAGAGTGTCTGTGCAGGGTGTGTTCTCACCCCTACAGATCAGTGACTGAATAAATAAACAAAAAGCCAGTCGGAGACCTGACAGTAAACTCGCATGGTCGATGTGGCACATTCTCAGTGGTGGGGGTGCTATGTTAGTGTGTGTGCTGTGCTCATAGCAGTGCTGCTGGAGTTTTTAAACAACTCGGTGTCATTGCCGGACCGAGCAAAAATGTCCTAGGCCATCCTAGGGAGCATCCTTCGAGCACAGACAAACAGTGGGATGAGCTCCTGCCTCTGACTTAACATCTACATCTTAACATCTCCTACCCATGTGGAACCACAGGGTAGGAGTGTCTAATAAGCGCAAACAGCGTTTGAGAACTCCAGCAGCACTGTTGGGTCTGATCCACGTGCTGCTACAGCAGTTGGACTACAGCCTGTTGAACTACTAAGCGCTCCTATATGGTGACCGTAACTAATAAAATACTGTAGATAGTTAGATAAGGAGGTGTAACTAATAAAGTGGCCGTTAAGCGTATATACAGTGATTTAAATACACATATATATTCCTATCATGTCGCTAACCACAAAACATAACTGTCATAAACAGTTATGAACTTATGAACAACAGAACTTCGAGCTGCTACACGTCCTAATGTAATAAATATATAATAAATACAAACACAAATAAGCATTCACGTGCTCCGCCACCCTGCGCCAACGCACTGCTCTTCGTTTCCATGGCATTAGCTACGAACCTGCGCTAAGCTAACTAACAAATAACAAAACCGCTCTGTTCAAAACTGTATTCAACTTTTCAAACACGAAACGTCCAAAACGGTATCGCTGCCGCGAGTTCAATTCTGCCCTGAACGTCAGCGAGAGGCAGTTTTATATTAACTGAAGCGAGGTTAACCGATCTACCTGCTAAGCGCGAGAGCGTAACCTTACTGGTTAGCGAGTTAGCATAGCGCGCGAGCGCTCACGCTTTACTCCGCTCATAAAGAGGAAAAAAAATAATCAAACTTAATCCGTGTAGGAAAGTCCGTACAAAGTCAACACTTACCCGAATAATCCGTTATCCTCCGCTGTTTCTCAGTTCGGCAAACAAGTCCCGGTAAGCACCGCAATATAAAATAAACACAGCGAAATACAGACTTACTATTTTGACAGGAGCGGCGGATCGTACGACTCCGATTCACTCCCAAAGAGTCGATTCGCGGCTTCCAGCATTGATAAAAGAGTCGACTCTAAAGACTCGACTCCATGAATAGGGATGGTTCGGTTCAGCTCCGCGTACGAATTAATAACGAATCAAAAGAGGTAAAAAAATACAACATTTTACCTTATAAAATGAAAACTTTAAACGTAATATTTGTGACAAATTATTGACAAATTATTATTATAGGACCCACAAGAACAAAGATAAACCTAAACACGGCTGCTATAATAATCTATTTTATGGGATCTATAAAGCTTCTTTTAACTGCTATTACTAATAATATTAATAGCAGTGACATAAGAGGTACTGATCGCAAAAAATATATCATTGTTATCTGAAAAATAAAAAGAGCTATGTAAATGAAGATGTAAAAAAATAGTATAACACCTGGAATAGATGTAACGCCTTATAGTTTATAAGGTAGAATTTAAAATTAATAGTATTAACAGAAATCTTTTTTTATTATTTAATAGTATTGTTATTATTACCTTTATGTGAAGCGTGAGCTGAATTAGACCAACGCACACTAATAATAATAATAATAATAATAATATAATAACACGGTATTAACAATTATTAACAACACAACGACTGTCCAATCTAACTTTATAAACCAGATTCAACAGTAAAAGAAGTTCAAATCATTTAAGGATGGCTAATGATACTAAATGATCATTTGATTTAGATCTTAAAACACATTATATCCAGAGACCATTTATTGTTTGCATTCCACCCAGGAACAAGTATGGGACATTTGGGGTTTTTAAAGCTTTTTAAACCTGTAAACATGACCTTAAAATATGAACTTACTTAGCGACCACTGGGACCCGAGTATGAGCCATGAATCATTGCTGCCTGTCTATGAGGGAGTGGAGGCCCGCCGTGGGGATTGTCCCACAGAAAATGTTATTGATGCACTGAATTGATAAACTAGTCAACAAAGCTTGTATTATAGACCAGTTAAATATTCCGAAAAATAAAACACAGACTGTAATTACTGTCAAACCTCAGTATCTGAACGTACTTGCTCTTGGAAGTCTTATTCGGATAACGAGACCTCTATGTCTTATGGGAAATTCCAGAGCTCGTTCTTTCATCTTCCATACTTTTAGTGATGGCACTTATTAGCGCAGCATCTACAGATCACAACACTTACAAAGCAGCGATATGCCGGGGCCTGCCTGTTAGGCTCCTGATCTGAAGGTTGAGGGTTCAAGTCTTATCTCTGCCACTCCTCCTTTGCCTCATAAAGAGTTTCTTGACTCGCTGATCTTCAGATGAATTCCTGTATTTGTTCCTGTATGAACCCAAACTGCTTTGTACTGCCTGGAAGGAAGTGGAGGGTGCAGGTAGAGGCAAACTAGCAAGAACGAGCCTGCGCGGTCGGTTAAAGCACGGCGCTGGACGTCCCCGGAGCAAAGAAGGACGCTCCTTTATCGTGAACCTTGTACTGAAAAGTCTTCCGTCGAGTCTGGACGGCTTCTCCGGTTCCTCTCCACCAAATCTCCACCTGAAACCCATTACCAGTCCCAGGTCAGCGGAGCTGCTACATTCGAGACCTAGGAGTCAGAGAGAATTCACTTGCCAGCTAAGGAAGGATCTGTCAGTCGTTACCTGGCCGTGGATGTCCCTGCAATAGCCGGTGCTCAGGCCTTCTACGTGCAGGGCCAAGCTGCACTGATGAGTCAGAGCCTGTAGGAGGCGTCTGGAGCTTTCGTCGTCTTCATCTGCGTCGTCGTCATCGTCACATCGCACCAGAATCACCATAGAGCCCTGCACACAAGGGACGAGTCTTTAAGCTGTACACTGTATAGTCCATATTTAGGATGATTTTAAAGGAATATACAATACAATCAAATCTGGTTATCGGGGCCACATCGGGACGGGATCGTTTTGGTCCTAATAACCGGCTGGTACGATTAATCGAACATGCCCTATGTTACA
>JAUZST010024300.1:0-31263 GCA_034779995.1 Parotocinclus haroldoi
AGTAACATTCACTGACTTCCACAATGTTTTCTCTTCATTTCTTTGAGTGTTCCTGAAAGCCAACAAGTTGCACTTTGATATGCCCTTATTATTGTATCATGTTTTTGACCTGATACTATCCATGTGCTCATCCAAGACTGGTGATTCCATACTTTTTTTCCAGGGGTTGTACATTAAATATTAGTTAGTAAATTTGCCATTATTTTTAATGATCAGAGAGAGCCAAGTGCAGAATCTTAAAGCATACCTTAAATCCGCTTACCTGATTCCTTACGTCTCAGCCCTAAGTGTATAATCCAAAACCGCGACTGCAATGGCAGTGAAAGAAACCTTTCACTTTCAAAATGACTCGCCCTTATTTACATCAAATTGGCTTTGATTCATTCTTAGCTCTGACCAAAGAATAACCACTGAACATACCAGTCGCGTAAGATATTAAAAAGAAAAAAGAAATTCCAGACCAGCCTCTTAGATCAGATTTCACTCAAGCACAGAAATCACATTACAGCCCATACCTCATCATCGACGTTATGTTTATACTCAAATACTATAGTAATCATACTAAATAACGCAATTTTATTATTTAGCTATTATTACTAATATCACATTTCCTTTCCGATAATAATAATGCACGAGCACGAGCCGTATTATTTATAAAATCATAACGTGAATCGACTCCTTAACTCTGGATTCGACTCTCATATAGTACTGAGCATTCCAAGAATCGACTCTTTTGAACCGATTCCCAGGCAACAGTGCGACGGTTTTTAAACAAAATCGACCGTTATGATTGGTGTTTAACGTGACTAATGTTATCTCGTCGTTGTATTATTTTATTTACTATGTTTCTGGACTAAACCTGAATCTGAAATATGGATGATAAAAGGATAGGATTTTTGAAAAATGCCACTTTAAAGTCGTTAGGAATAAAACAAGATCAATGGCAACAGTTTGTGGCTTCCGAGGAGCATCACACTGTGTGTACGAGTTTTTTTGAAAATCCAAACTGTCACAATCTTGTCATTTCAAGATATGATGAGACTCAGCTGGTTGCCAGCCTCGATTTTCCAAGGACTCTTAAAAACAAGGCTGTTTACTTCGTAAAGAAAGACGAAAGAGAAATAATAACCGAAGACGATATGCGAAATATTGCTGTTGGAGACCTCGCTAGTTCACCTGTCGATGTCTTGCGCGTCGTAGTTGAGGAGGTTCGTTTGAAAAACTTGCTTAACATCTGCTTTTAAAAGATTTGAAACGCTCAGTTACATACTATTTCATTTCTACGTAAGCTTTACGTCGTTTGAGCAATGGCCAAATGTAACAGGCTAACAGGTGATTGTATGCTAATCACCCATAAAATTCACACAGTACATCTAGCAGCTATTTATTATTATAGAATGTGAACAAAAACCTAACTATACATTCACCATAAAAAACTACTCGATTAACTTTTAGAATGCAATAACGTTTGAACAGTTACTTACAAAATACTTTGCCACTTTCTGTGTGAGCTTTCTTTAAGGAAATGCTTTTGATTAAGACCCAGTAGGAGTGAGTATGTGGGTGCATGTGATCTGAACTGGGGTACCTTCTAGGGTTGGTTCCTGCCTTGGAGCCTGTGCTGCTGGTTATGCCCTGGCATCTCCGCAGCCCTAAATTGGATTAACCGGGTATGGAGAGTGACTGAGAGATCAATTTGAAAATATATTTTTGGAAATAGCCAGGACAGAAAATGAATCAATACTTACTGTAGGGCATACAGTCACACACTAAAGGCCATTTTAGAGACACCAGTTGACCTTGTGCACTTGTCTTTGGACTGTGGGCGAAACTGGAGTAGCCAGAGTAAACCTGCACAGACACGTGGAGGACATGCAGACTCCACGCAGAAAGGACCAATGCCGATCCACCCTGGGTTTGAACCTGGGACCTTCTTGCTGTGAGGCAGCGGTGCTACCCTTTAAGCCATCGTGCTGCCCCAGGACATTTTACCCACCTGTAATTGTTGCTTACAAAAATTTGATATTTAAAAATTTCATATATGAAATATATACGAAAAATATGTTTTATGATCCCAATTCCAGTGAAGTCCAGATCGTTATAAGAACAATAAAGTTTACCCGTTTGAACATTAAATATCTTGCCTTTGTGTGTTCAACTGAATGTGGGCAGAAAGGGATTCGCAAATCATGGTATACTGTTTTTATTTATGTTTTACACAACGTCCCAACTTCATTAGAATTGGGATTGTAGTTACACTCTGTTACCTCTTGCAGGTTATTTTTCCCTTGCAAGCAAATGAAAGGAACATGAACAAATGGCCCAAGGTAGTGTTTGAAGATGTTTGTCGCTACACACACCAGCTAAGAAGTGAGATGTTTGTGATGGGAGGTCAGCTGAAAGGAAAGATTCTGCTCCCCTTACCCGAAAATGCTCATGTCCTTGATGACACAAGTCCTTTAGGCAGGTAAGCTTCTACACAACCGTCTGTATCCAAATCAATTAACCCATTTTCACCGTGTCTTGTGCGCATCATTGGTGACAGCATTTTTTTTTTCATCTGGTGTGTAGCTTGGCGTTTAACATTTATGTATTTATGTTGCATTTCGTTTTGTCTGGTTATGCTGCCGTGTCAGACCAGAGAACTTAGACAGCTGGAGTCAGCCCCTTACTGGGCTACCGGTAAAAATCACATCATTTTAATCAGACTATTCAATTTATGATAATAAATCCTCTTTTAATTGCATCGTTCATGTTAGGTGAGCTGTTTTACGCAATCGATTCATGTGAGTTTGAATTTCCAGTCTGAGTCACGAGTCCATTCTCTGCTGAGCAGTGTTCCTGTTTCAGAATGTTAAATAAATTCTCCTTATGTTACAGGTTGACATTTGACAGCAAGGTAGTTCATGCATTTGAGACAGTTATAATTGATTGGACTCATCAAGTGGCAAAAGTTCTAAATGAAAACTCAGGTCAGCTTATATTCGATGGACTAAATCCACTCCCAAAAGCAGAATTTGATTTCTGGAATAACAGACTCGTTCAGTTGGAATGCATACATGAACAGGTACGTAAAGGGGACATGCCATAAAAATATGGGCGTTGCGCTTTGCACTATTAGTTGTGATATTTGTGTGTTAAGCTCTTATCAAACATTATTTTAGCCACATGCTATTACATTACACATTTGGCTGTACAGTGGTACAAGCAGCTATGTCTGCTATGTCTATGCCTTTCTACAGCATCATGTGATACAACCTAAACCAGCCCCCAACTGGTTCCTGACCCTTTCTGGTCATTTTTGGGTTCCTGACCCTTTCTGGACATCATTGAGCTCCTGACCCTTTTTGGTCATTTCCAAACTTAGGAGGGCCAAGACTCAAAAAGGGACCAAATTTCCTTGGGAAGCCTTAACAATTAAACAGTTAGTTATCAAAAAAGATCCCAGATCTCTTGGAAGTACAAAGAAATGGTGAAGCTGTTTGGTTTGGAGTTAGATCGATCCAAACTACTATATGATGCTCATGATATGAGCAAAGGTTTCCCTCTCATTGCTCAGATCCAGGGTCCCCAAACATTTTAAGCTTAAGCTTAAACTGGGTTGCTGTAAAATGGATATCCAAGTTCCTTCAGGATAAATAATACATAACAATGTAAATACATTTATGTATTTGCCTAGATAAGTAGAAGGGTAATCAAGAGGCTTTAAGGTAAATAGATTCATAGAGCTTGTAAGACATTGAGAAAGCACAGTTTTTTAAACAGAGCATATTCATTTGAAACATGCTGACACAATCAATCTAAGGCGTGCCACCTTCACAAAGGTATAATTTCATCATATATAGTGCTTATGTAAGTATAAAGTTGTCACTGTTGGGTCTTTGAGCAAGGCTCTTAAACCACAATAAGGATAAGGACGTCAGCTAAATGACATACATAAATTAATAAAGCAACAAGGCATGAACAGAGTATTGAGCATTTAATATTCGAAACCTGTTGACTGTTGTTAAAGTATTAATTTTTTTTCCCCAAAGCTTGTGAATCCTAAGGCACTGAAAATGGCTCGAATTGTTGAAACTGCAGAAAGTGCTTACTGGCCAGTGTTGAGAAATATCTACAAAGATGTCGAAGAAGGCAAGGCTTTAATTGATCTGATTTACTTATTAATTCCTAACACCCCCAGGCCACAGCTTGATTTGTGTTCTTTCACAGGCTTAAAAGAAGCCAAGGAAATAGCAATTTACCTCAAGCCATTGAAAAGGAGACTTGATGAAATTGAACAGTTGGAGTATTCCTTGGTAATAAATAAAAAAGAAGAAGTAAGAAATGAATACCAGATTATGAGTGCATTTCTGTTGTTGAACACTGATGTGTATTCATTCTCGTTCTTTTAGTTGCACTCCTATACTGGAGCTGTGGTGCACACCGTGGCTCTGATGTGGGCTCATTCAAAGTACTACTCCCATCCTGAAAGGGTTATAGTAATTTTACAAGAGATCTGCAATTTATTCATTACTATGGTAGTTGTTGTGTTTGCCTATTCCTTTTGATTATAGCACACCTACCCAGACTTTCATAGAATTATCCTAAATACCTTGTGTAGACAAGGACATTTTTAGGTTCTGATGAAGTTATGGGGAGTTTGCAAGGACAAATAGAAGAAATGCTTGGAAAAATCAGAATAAGCATCAGGATTCTGGATCAACTTAAAGAATCATACGACCAGTGCAAACTGGATATGGATAAATACTTCAAGGTAAATCTGGTTACAAGCTTCTTATTTTTGTTCACTGAGCTTTTAGTTTGTGTTATCAGATTCACAGCAGCAGCAAACTAGCCTATCACCATGGTAACCCAGGTTTGAGTTCTGGTGGTTGGGGAATCATCTCTCAGCACTGCCGAAGCGCCCCCTGCCCATCCTCTGACACACTGGCATCCTGTCCTGGACCATATGTTAGCTAGAACAAGCATTTAATCCCTCCCACGATCCTAATGAGGAAACGTTTATCTATATTGCATAAACATGATCAGTGAAACTATTCTGTATAATTTTCAGGATGGGAAAACGATAAACTGGGATTTCCCCTCATATCTTGTGTTTAAAAGGTTAGATGATGTGCTGCAGCGCTTGCAAAGGATTGAGGTACAGTCAGTTTTATCATAGAAACTACTATATGTGCAGAAACAGATAGAATTCTCTCTGTTTCTGTGTTGATAGTTGACGTCACTGTTTCTGCACATTTTATTAACTGGTGCTTAAGGTGAAGTCACATGCAGATGATATGTAATTAGTGCATTAATAAACCTAAGTATAATAGTCAGTCAGGCTGAATGTTCAAAAGCAAAAAGAATGGTTCAAACAGAATTTCATAAGACCAAAGAATTTTCACAGTAAGAACGTTCACAGTAGTTTCCTACAATATAAAACCCCTTTGTTGTATGATTTTGTGTTTTAGGACATCTACAGTTGCTCTGTAGAATTCTTGAAACTGAAGGATGTCGAAGCTCATAGTGCTAGCAGAGGTGCTGTGGGATCAGGAATTAGTCACATTTACGATGAATTTCTGGAGCTCATCGGGATGTTTGCTAAATGCAGATATGATCCAGTGAACAGTGATGACAAGGAAAGCATTCAGATTTACTCTCTGCCTTCTAAATTCTTATTGAATTTGCTATTATAAGCACATATGAGATAACAGAATGAGTTGTACACTTGTATTCTTTTTGTTATACATATTATAACAAGATTTTATTATGTTGTAGAGCTTTGACAGAGACTTTCAAAACTTCCAGAGTCATATTACGGACTATGAAATTAGGCTTGGTACTATTTTTTGTCAGGCATTTAATGATTGTGCCACTCCAGAGTTAGCTATGAAGGTTACTTGCTCTTACTTTCTTAATATACTTAAAATTGTAACTGCAGATTCCAGTGATTATAAACTCTTGTCTTTTCTACGTTCATATTTTAAAGCTTATAGATACGGTTGGTGCCATTCTGGAAAGACCCAAAATTCAGTCCCAGATCTCTTCGAAGTACAAAGAAATGGTGAAGCTGTTTGGATTGGAGTTTGATCGATCCAAACTACTATATGATGCTCAGATGTCAGAGGCAGATATGAGCAAAGGCTTCCCTCTCATTGCTCATACTATGCCACATGTAGCAGGGCAACTAAAGTGGGCCAAAGAAATGCAAGACAGAATACAGATACTTATCAACAGCTTCAAATCAATTTATCGTCCGTATGTATTTCCCTAGTAGACAGATTACATTCAGTTACACCTAAAGTTACAAAAGTCCAAATAAAGCATGTACTTGTTTGATTGTGTAAGCAATTCGATCACAAGACTAATAAGTACATTAATTTTGATATGATGTCTGAATGATATCTTTTTCAGACTGACAAATCTCATGGTAGCTAACCTTCTTTGACAAAAGTAAAAACAAACTCTGCAATTTTCTTGAATGAGTTCCTTGCTTCATCACTTACATTTGATGTGTGTTCTGAGTTTTGGCAAATACTATCCTAATGCATTAAACTCACTGAGAACTGGGGTTATTAAATGAATTGGTCTCGATTCGTGGAACACGGACATCTCAAATGAAGTAATGGAAAACATATAATCAGACAAACAGAACCAAGAACCACAGCTGTGTGGAAAAACCTGTATATAACAAGTGGAACCAGGACATAACCTGGATGAATGGAACAGGGCGGCCTTGCCCTTAAGCTGGGGAATGTCCCGCAATCTGTGGGAATGGCAAGCTCTGAAACAAAGTGGGCCCATCAGCATTCCGAGGCGCATCATGCTCTCATAACCTCACAAGACAAACCAAAGACAGAATACATATGAGTGGTTAAGTTGGTAGAGTACTGGTAGAGTACTAGTTTTCTACCTTACTTGTGTCCTGCCTTTAAAGGTGAAACTTTTCTGTCACGTAGTAAGACTTCTGGTTATGCTTGTCAGGATGTTCGTTTTTGTTGTTATATACGTTCACACAAGTATTCACAAAATATTTTCAAATTCAATTTTAAATCCCTTACTTGACAAAATACTTTCCTGTCATGTTTGGCTGTGGGGCAACTGTAGACCATAATCCTATACCTGCCATTTAGCATTTTCTTTCTAACCTGCTTGTAGTAAGCATTTTGTAGATTAGCTTCAGAGATTACTCAAAAGCATTTTCTTGTGCATTATCCTGTAGATGCATGGACACACATGAAGCTAAACTTGTCTTCCAAAAATATGATGAGATGATGGACCTTTTGCATAACTACAGTCGGAAAGTGTATTTAAACTGGACTGCCAAAGTAGACAACGAGTGCCAGATCAACTTAAACCAACCATTGCTGATAAGGGACCCCAAAACCTTTATCCTTACAGTTAATTTCAAAAAGGTTTGGCTTTGTCATTTTTTGCAAGTATATGAGTACATTGTTTAGTGTATCAGCCAATTCAATAAATCACATTACTTTCCTGAATTCTTAATTATTAATCCTTTTCAGCTAGTGACAATACTGAAGGAGGTCAGATACCTCAGAATTCAGGGTTGGGGTGTCCCCCCACTTTGTGCAGCTGAGGTTTTTACCAAACACGAAAACTTTCAAAAATATGTTGCCAGTTTGGACATTGTTGTGTGCTGGTACAATCGGGTAAGGTCAGAAATGGTTGTTTTTGTCACATTGACTGAAACATCTTATTTTTTTGGAACAATGATTACTTGCTGTATTTCAGGTTAAAGCCACAGCCCTGCCTATGGAGTTTCCACTAATTAGGGAAGAGCTGGAGGACATAAATGAACAGCTAACAATTGCTGAAGGTTCCTTGTGCTGGAATAGTGAAGGTTGGATACTAATGTAATTATTATCAGTGTAGCTAATCAAACTTGAACAATGCAAATAAATGAGTTTTATATTTAATCTTGTTATACTGCTCACAAAAAATAGGGGATATTTAGTTATTTTTGTGAGCAGTAATGAAAAACCTACCCTCACTGCACAACCTGCCAGTCCGTTGACAAAGACTTAGTTGTGTGAGGTGCCAGGTACTGCACTGCACAAACAGTGCAGGCAGCTAACAGTAATTTCATCCCTTCAAACAGGTGCTGACAGTGATTTTGTGAGGCTGTATAAATGTATGTGCAGCTTTGTAATAAAATGTATGCTCAGCTAAACTAGTAAGTAAGTATAATTGTAGCTATTGTTGTTTCTATTGTTGGTTTCATGGTGATGAAATACGATGGGCTAGGTTTGGATTGAAGGCATACTACATAATACTGTAGCAAAAATAATTTGTTTCCATTCAGAACAAGAAAAACTTGAATAAACAGGTTGTAAATTAGGCAGTAATACCAACCTTAATGCAAGTATTGTAAACTGTTTAAAATGTAACATAATGTATGGGTGCAATCCAAAACCAGCCCAACGTCTTTCATCATCAGTAAACTAACAATGGAAACTATTGCTACATAACGTCAAAACAGTGTGAAAACCCCGCTGCATTTTCCATCGAACACGCCTAAAACTTCAACCTGTACCATTATGACCCTTAACCCATAATGTCACCAAGACAGTGCACCATACAATGTGAAAAAATCCAGAAAATCACATGATTTTAAAATAATTCATTTGTATTTTATTGCGTAAAATAAGTATAAGAAAAACATTACTTTATATTTGGTACAGAAACCTGTCTGCAGTTACAGAGGTCAGACATTTCCTGTAGTTCTTGACCAAGTTTGCACACACTGCAGCAGGAATTTTGGCTCACTCCTCCATACAGAGCTGCTGTAGAGCTATCAAGTTTCGGGCTGTCACTGGGCGTCATTCAGTTTCAGCAAAATATATTTTATTGGGTTCAGGTCTGGAGACTGGCTAGGCCACTCCAGGACCTTGAAATTCTTCTTACTGAACCACTCCTTAGTTGCGATGGCTGTGTTTCGAGGTCACTGACATGCTGGAAGACCCAGCCACGCCCCATCTTCAACTCAGGTAAGGACAATTTTATTAAAAAGCTCACGATACATAATACGGTGCAGTTGCCTTGTCCCCTGTGAACACCCCCTGTGAGTGTAGTTCATAACAAAAAACTATTTTGTTCACATCTGAAATCTTGCATGGATCCCCAGACCGAGGCAGATTGACAGGTATCTTGTTCTTGCATATTATAATAATTGCACCAACAGTTGTTTCCTTCCCATCAAGCTGCTTGCATATTGTACTGTTACCCATCCCAGCCTTGTGCAGGTCTACAATGTTGTCCCTTTAGGACTGTGGTGGCCTAGTGGTTAAGGTACTGGGCTATGGACCAGAAGGTCCAGGGTTCAAATCCCACTTCTGCCACAGTTAACTTAACCCACAATTGCTTGAACTGTAAGACTATTAATTGTAAGTCGCTCTGGATAAGGGCTTGTGCTTGTTGTAAATGTAGCTATAAATGTAAATGTCCCTGGAGTCTCCTTAGACAGCTCTGTGGTCTTGGGAATGGTGCAGAGGTTGGATTGTGTGGATAGGTGTCTTTTATACAGGTAATAAGTTCAAACAGGTGCAGTTACTACAGGTAATGAGTGCAGAAACAGATCTGTGAGAGCAAGGATTCTTGCTGGCTGGTAGGTAATCAAATA
Source organism: Parotocinclus haroldoi (assembly GCA_034779995.1). Classification (NCBI taxonomy): domain Eukaryota; kingdom Metazoa; phylum Chordata; class Actinopteri; order Siluriformes; family Loricariidae; genus Parotocinclus; species Parotocinclus haroldoi. The sequence goes on from JAUZST010024300.1 coordinate 9,626, forward strand.
CTCATTCCGTGCATAAAATGCAAATTACTCATTTAAAAATCATACAATGTGGTTTTCTGGATTTTTTTAGATTGTCTTTTACATTTAAAGTGTACCTACAATAAAAATTACAAATCTCTCCATGCTTTATAGGTTGGAAAATTTGCAAAATTAGCAGTACATCAAATACTTCCTCACTGTGAGTACAGTGCTCACAATATTTAGAGGTTGCTTCAAAATGCAAAATCGAAATCTCCCGTAATGAAATATCCCCTAATTCTAGTAAACAGTATAGATGTAAAAATTATTATTTTGCATTTTGTGACAGCGCCTGAAATCAGGCTCCTTTTTAAAAATATATAAACGTTTGTATATTCAATTTTGTACTTAGGTGTGTTGGACTATGTCCAGGATATGATTAAGATCCTGCTTGATTTCCAGAACCGGATTGAAATGGCCAAAGCCAATGTTAAAACCATGCATGACATCATGAACGTAAGTATTCAGTGTATAAATGTTCCTGCTGCATCAAAATCAAATTCTTGGCTCAAACCAAAACTACAGTTCAACAGTTTAAAAAAAGGTTTGCTTGTTTGTTTGTTTTGCATTTTAATTTGTGCTAAATAATTACCTACCCCACATAAACAGAGATTACAGACTGCTTGTCTGATGAGTCTGGAGATTGTGAAATGATTCCATACGCCCAACTGGTGGTGGTACTGTGGTGGTTTCCTGCTGCTCAAAATAAATGTTCTGACTGGTACAAGAATTGAAGGATAGAGCATTTAAAATTACTTTCTAAGTTGTAGTTACATAGTTTAGATTTTGTGACTCGGCCTACCACCTCCATTTCCAGAAATCTGGGTTTTCATTCACTTACATGTCCACATCCAGCCCACTGCAACCAGCAGTCTCATTTAATGACATATGAATTACTCTCTAGTATCTCCCACTTCCTTAATATCTGAAGCTGTCAGGGGTAAGGGGTAGGTCACATACTTATGGAGTTTTGTGTGCAAACCACCCTCATCCTTTGAAAAAGTTTAGAAATTGTTTCTTTTCTTTAGAGGACATTTCCGTGTATCTATCATTGGGAATTCTTTTATAGGATTGGGCCGCAGCACCGATGTTTGAGAGGAAAGACAACAAAGAAGAGTCACTTCTTGATTTAGATACGAGACAGCGTGCTCTAGAGCAAAAATACAACAGCATTAAGGAATCTGGAGAGACGATTATGGCTTTACTAGAAGTATTCATCAATCTAGTTTACATTGCTCTATAGGGTTTGAACTATGCAATGATGTAGGATTATCCCCTTTTCATCCAGGAAAATAAGAGATTATTTAGAGCAGATGAAACATCAGACTCTTGGGTCGAATATGTTGATTACATTGATGATGAAGTTCTTGATGGATTGTTCAAGGTTGTCCGCTTATCTCTTTGTTTCCTAGCTAATAATATGCATGCTGAGGTAAGAACTCAGGAACTCCCACAGACCATGTTATATTACAGACTTTCACTTTTCTCGTATAACAATGTCACTTTGTCTGTACAGACTAAACACCCCTTATTTGAAGTGCGCTTTGAGATAGAGGATGGAATGACTAGATTCTACCCATCTCTTGATAGTAAGGTTTCAAATGACTTCTCGGGTCTTGTTAAAGAGCTCATTCTTGATGTCTATAAAACCGCTTCCCTTATTCCACGGCTATCAAAAACAAACACGTTGAGTTACCAGGTGAATGCACATCTGAAAGTCTTAAAGTACATACTAAGACATTGCCTAGATTCTAATAGTAATCAGTAGATCTATGTGATATTCAATGTATCTTTATGTAGGAGGAACTGGAAGGGCATAGTGAACTCAAAGATATGTGTGACTACATAACAAATCAAGTGTTGATCGGTTTGAAGGAGGCTCATCATTACACAGAGGTCCTAAACAACTATGCTGACCTCTGGCAATATGACAGAGAAGAGTTCATGGAGCAGTTCCTCATGTATGGAAAAGTCCTCACACAAGAGGAGATCGAGGCCCATATAGGTGAAGAAATCCCCCAAAACCCACCCATACTCAAGGATTTCAAAGAAATGGTATGAGAATGGAACATGCTATATACTGGATGGCTCTACACATCATGTTCTGTGTTCAGATAATCTGTTATGGTAAAACACTGTTGTTTTTCAGATTGATAAATATGAAGAGCTCTACACCAACGTGAAGGAACTGGAGGACACAAAATTGTTACAGAGTTGGTTTCAGATTAACATCAGACCATTCAAACACGCTCTCCTTAATATTATTAAGAGATGGACCTGGATGTTCAAGAAATATCTTATTGACAGAGTTATTAACAGGTATTGTACCAACACACTATGCAAACACAGCATTAAAAGCACGGCCCATTAGTCTGTCAGTTACCCAGCTTGTATGACCTTTTTGAATTTTAGCCTGAGGGATCTGGAAGCATTTATTATGGAGGCTAGAATGGGCCTAACTAAGACAGTAGAAGAAGGAGATTACGAGGGCTTGGTGGAAGTGATGGGACACCTAATGAAAGTGAAAGTTCAACAGGTGCTCGTTGACACAATGTTCGCCCCACTAAAGGATACAATAGAACTGTTAAAGGAGTATGGAGAGGAATTTCCTGATGAAGTCCATGCACAGTTACAGGCAAGGCAAATATCATTACTACATGTCTTAATGAATTATAAACTGGTGGTTTTGGTACACATTTGTATCTTTACCAAGTTTTGCTTGGTATTTGGCAACCTAACTATGTTTCAATGGCTCAATCAACTTTGTTGACTTGACGAAATGAAACCATTTTGAATGAAGACCGGTTTTTGTGGTGGTCAGCTAGGTATTAACTGATTGCCAGGTTGTTTGTATAGGTTGCATAGGAAGGATGCATTCTGTACTCAATATGCATAAACACAAGTTTAACTACACATGCAACTCTTAAGCATGGCATTTTATTATGATATTGAAATCTACTTGTCAGTTCATGTGAACTAGAACATAAAGCAGCCAACACATACTCGCCTCAGAGAGAATGACACAATGAACAAATGAACACAAACTCGAATACACCAGCTGTACCATGCTAATGGCGTGCATACACAACAAGCAAAATGTTCATTTATCAGAAATACAGCTTGAAGAGGAATGAGGACGTAGCACAACAACGGCTGTCATGCAAGCCTAATTTAGTGCGTATAATTGTTAGTCACGTCAAATTTGCTTAGTTTGTGTTAGTGCTTTATATAGAACATGATCAAACCTGATGCAACAGTGGTAAGGAAAGACAATTCCTGTGAGACAATTGTGAAGGAAGTGTGAGGGTGAAACTTGCTGAGAGGCCAAGAAGTTGTATCATGTAACTTATAAGATCTTAACTCAAATTACGTAATTGTTGATTATTGTTTAAGATATTCAGTAAACGTCACGATTTCTAGACTAAAACATTAGAAAGTACCCTAATTAATGATGTACATGACTATGATTATGACAATGACTATGATTAGACCTAAATCAGTAGTGCAATGATTCATAAATACAGTTCTGGATGTGGTTTTGTTTACTGTTTATTATAGTCACATCACACTAGTCATGGACTAATGTACTCACTTACCCAGAAATAAGAATATACAGTGCTATTACTTATATTGATACTATTGTTGCTTGCCATGTATGATGTTCCAGTTTTATATATGTTCTATAATAATTTGTTGCACCATTTGTCATCTTCCTTAAATTGACAGGATTTACCAGAGCAATGGACTCATCTAAAGAAGATGACACTTCAGGTCAAGCAGAATGTTGCTCCTCTTCAAGCAAATGAAGTGAAAATAATTTGTCTGAAGTGTCAACAATTTCAAGTACTTGAAACAATATTAGAAGAAATAATTGATGCATGGTTGCTCTCATGCTGTATTATGCAATAATTCACTGTAATCTGCATACAGATTAAGGTCCATGAATTCCAAGAGCAGTTCAAGAGACAGCAATTGTTTCTTTTTTCTTTTGAGAACCCGTATAAAGCCATTGATAAGGTAATCATATTTTACCATATCTGTAAATAATGTTTAAATGTGTGGTACAGTTTATCTTTTAGAATGTTCTATATGTTTGCATAAATACGAGCAATATAACAAACAAATGAGACAAACATATTATACATGAGCATCAATTTAACAAGAAAAGTCATCTAATATCACAAAACTGTGAGTGGCAAAGTATGCGAACCTTTAATGTCATGTCAGTATCTGGTGGAATGCTCTTGTGTAGCAAAAACAAAACATTTCTGGTTACTGATCTGATAATTCATCAGCTTTAACTCTGAGAAGGTGGTGGGTTTTATCACACAAAGTTATATTGGATTAAGATCAGGGTATGCCTAGGTCACTCCAAACGATAATTTTGTCTTTTTTTTATCAACTTGTGTGCTTAGGGTTGTTGTCTTGCTGCATGAAAAAACTTTCTCTTTCTCTTCAGAGTCACTTCCCTTTTAAATATACTGACATTTCCGCTTAGAATTTATAGATATGATTCAGCATTCATTGTTGCATCAGTAATGGAGAACAGCTTCAAACGATGACACAACCACCATCATGGTTCAGAGATGAAAAGTTCTTGCCCTGGAATGTGATTAAAAGATTTTTGTAATTTTTTTAGCCTGTTAAGCATCAACAACTCTGTTTGTGAGGTCAGAAAGCTATTTTGTTTGTGCCAAAAAGATATCTTTGATAAATGCAGCAGTGTGCTTGTGTGCCTGATTGTCATCTTACTGACTCTAATTTCACTTTCAAATTACCTGCTAATTCTAGAGGTTCACATATATTTGACACTCACAGATATGAAATAATGGATCATATTCCTTGTAAAATGACCAAGTATAGTATTTTAAGGAATTGTGGGACATTCTGATATTATTGTAGGTTATTTATATGCAGAAAGCAAAAAGATTCTAAAGCGTTCACAAACTTCAAGCCCCACTGTATATCGGCTATATGAGAATATTTGTTTTGTTTTATGTCGTAGGCTCAGAATGCCATTGCTAAACTTGAGGCAGAAATGGATGAGTTGTATCAGTCTGCAAGCTTGTTTGAAGTCAATTTTCCTGACTACAAGCAACTCATAGCGTGTCGACAAGAAATTGTGATGCTGAAGGAACTGTGGGACATGATTCATGTGGTACAGAACAGTCAGATTCACTAAAAACGAAAACAAATAGAACAGTCAGCTGTTTTTATATACAGCAGAACCTCGGTTTTCTTTGCCCTAGTTATCGTACAATTCCGTTATCATCGTGCGAAATTAAATTTGACCCAGTTATCATTCATCCTCGTCATTTTCGTCTGAGTGCTTCGTTACTCACCCACTGTAACAGCTTGTGTACTAATCCGTGTACTCTCTCTTTAAGAGGCCCTAAAACAAAGTATCTAGTAGTATTGTTACACTGTAATAACAGAGTGACGTGCTGAACTAGAAAAGACAGGATTACTGGATCCAGCTCATTTACTATATTAATCATTTTTATTTATGTAAGTCTCCAAGCTTTGGTTCTTAAGTTCATGTATGAAAGTCTACAAAAGCTCTAAGAGCGAAAGTTCATTACTGTCGTTGTAGTAAATAAACTGAATACTGAAATATAAAGTAAACAAGTACGAGTCTCCATCTATTCCACCTGGTGAGTGGAAACTTCTCGTCGAGTGAGCATCACCCTGTGTGTTCATCCCAAACATTTCCATTGTTTATCCAGTGTTTTTATTCAGTGCGTGATAAATACAACTGAGTGATTAGTGTGTAATTGTATTTGTACTAATTGTTTTCTGTATGTAAAACTGTAGTTATTCTCTATCAAATGCATTTTTGTTGATATTTTGGAATGTCTGGCAAGGATTAATTGGATTTACATTATTTCTTATGGGAAACATGGCTTCAGTTATTGTGCATTTCGGTTTCAGGCAATTTCAAACTAATTAGTGAAGAAAACGAGGTTTCACTGTTCTAGGCTTTTTCTATAAAAATGTACTTGTACTTTGTGTGGATATTCCAAAACATCCTAGTGTAACGTGTACACAGCACCAACTCTTTTACCACTGCTTTGCCTGATTTCTAATTATACTGACTGCATATCTAGATTTCCAGATTTCCCTTCTCTTATTATCAATGATAACATAGTATTGATCTATTTCTCAGTATTTAGCTATATTTGGAAAAATGAAGCACTTTAATTGGTTTTGGGGTCAGAAAATACAGAATTAATTAATGCTCAAGTGTAGCCTTTGGAAACCAGTGAATCTCCAAAGGCCAATAAAGGATTATCTCTTCCAGATAAATAAGAGCCGGGCTTAACTATACCAATTAACTAAAACGCAACTCTGTAACTGACAGACCTTACCCTGCCAGAGGTGGAATATAAACTAGAGTGGCTAAGTTAGTTAGTGTAAGTTAGTTAGTAAGTTAGTGCTGAACCACCATGATACATACACCTTCTCTGGCAAGGTGAGGTTGGTCAGTTCTTGATTCACTGGCACAGCACAGTTTCTTATCTCTCTATGAGTCTTAGCATTTTTCATAGTGGGGGCTACACCCGTGGTGCCTGCAGCTAACCAGGAGTGCCCAATATTAAACCCAGCAGTTCTTTCTTTTTTTTCAGTTTTCAAATAATGCATACAAGTTTCCTGTATTTTCTTGTTGCATCTATTAAAAGATAACAAATCTGTCATTATACCATTGCTAAAGCAAAAAAAAAAAATCAATAGTACTATGGTGAACTTAGACTTTGCGCAGTATTGTATATTGATATTATATGTATATTAATACATGAATAATATTACACATATCGCATATTTAATACTACAATACATGACAATGGTTTTTATATTGCAGGTTAAAGCGACCATGGATAACTGGAAAACAATGCCCTGGAAAGACATACATGTAGATGAAATTGAAATGAATACCAAATGGTTGGCGAAAGACATCAAGGACCTGGATGAAGACATGAGGACATGGGATGCTTATATAGAGCTGGACAGTATGGTGAAAAACATAACAATGTCCCTACAGGCAGTGAGAGATCTTCAGAATCCAGCCACCAAAGACATGCATTGGCTTCAGGTGAGTTAATTTGAAAGTTTGGGTACAGTCATGCGTTTTTTAACCTGTCATTGTAATGTTTGATGTATTTAATTGCTTTAATTCGTAGCTGAAGTGCGAAATGACAGAGAAAACCACCTTTGAAGATGTGCTGAAGAAAATAAATACAGCTGAGCTTGACAATGCTGTAAATAGTATGTCTTGAAAAGGTAGATTATCCTAACATTTACAGGGCAATTACATTTATTAAAAAATGGTAAAATTTGTGGAATTTTGTATTTCTAAGTTTTCATTCTGCTTAATAATTATTTAAATTTTAGTGACCATTAGATCCGACACAGCAGTGCTGCTGGAGGCTTAAACAATCGGTCGTTGTTGCACTGAAAATAGCCCACCAACCAAAAATGTAAATCCACCAGCATCCAATGAGCACTGATGAAGGTTTAAAGGATGGCTAACAATGGCTAATACAATAAACAACAATAATACCATAACATGGACAGTAAATCTAAGTAAAAAGTAAGCAGAATATAAAGTGAGAAATACAGAATGCCTAAGTGCCTTTTGCACCGTACTGTATGCATTTTTAATAGGAATAAACAATTGGTTACCAAGTTGATTACACAAATTACATTTTCTTGTTTTTTTTTAAGTTATGTCTCTGACTTTCTTCTTTTGCACGTATTATAGAAAATAGCTAAAGAGGACATAAAAGAAGCCGGAAGGCTGATAATCCTGATTTGATCCCTGTGGGTGCAGCCAGTGAGAATAATACAATACGATTAAGAAAGTGTGTGTGTGTGGTATTTTCTGTGCTAATGGTGCTGTACTGTTACATAATTACTGAAACCAATCTGCATGGTGTAACTTCCCATAAAGTTCCCAGACTGACCAGTGAGTGAGTAAAGGAAATTGAAATCATTTTCTTTTTATCACTTTTTATAGCATGCTGTTCTGAAACCAGTGTAGGGATGGTGCAACAAAACCGAGGCTGCTGGGGCAACAGTTTGTGACTAGATTCTTGGTAAACAACACATCGAGTCTTGAGTCGGTGTCCTGACCTGGCTACGGTAAATAGGTGCCTGTTTTGGTAGATCAAAGCATCAACCCCTTATCAGCACTATATAAGAAGAATTTCCTGTTTTCAGCAGCTCTGCACCTTATCTCATGCACATGTACCTGTCTGTATCTGTTATACCCCAAAGCACATGGGCAGGTACCTACAGCAAGTGCTCAAGGTTTACTGCGTGTTTGTAAGTGTGTGTTTTTTAAAACAGCTTGTTTGTGCATGCATGTGTGTGTGTGTGTGTGTGTTATGGAATGTATCTTACAAAACACCTGCTTGAACTTGTCTGGGGCATAACTAGAAAGATTAAGAATAAAAGGGCAGCCGTTATTCTTTGTTCTGTTGCATTCTCAGTATAGAGGGTGCTCCTAAACGTAGTATTACCACACCTTATTGTGATAAGTACTTCGCATTATGAATCGCACTGTTGGAAAAACTTGTGGTAGCTCCATGAGATGGAAAATATTACGTATGATGTGAGCATGACCATTACAGTTACGGGAGCAAAATGAAATTTTAGAAGTGCAGCAGTACAGTGTTTCAGTGGGCAGCAGAAACAGTACCTGGCACTGATTCTGTGGAATGCCAGCTGTTGTAAAGGCCTTTGCAAAATATTTCAAGATACAGAGGCTGTCCAGCATTGTCCACTGGTAAACGTTCTGTGGTGATAATTCTTTAACGGTGAACATATGTTAGTAAATGTGGGATATGTGTACATTCATGGACTGTGGTATGGACATCTCATCATGGATGTCAGGCATTTTCTTTTCAGGGAAGTCATTCAGGTTCTTGTCCAGTCTCTTGTTAATGTATATCAAAAGTAGATTACGTCAATGCTCTTCTTGCTGGCCTTCAGATGCGTACAATCAGAGCTTTGCAACTCATTTAGAATAGAGCAGCTCGTCTGGTTTTCAATCTACCCAAGTTTTCTCATGTCCCCCCACTGCTTCCTTCACTTCGCTGTCTGTCTGTAGCTACCCACATCGGCTACAAAACCCTTGATGCTCGCCTACAAAGGCAAAAAATGGAACAGCACCATCTTACCTAAAGGCTTTAAACAAACCACGCTCTGTACCTCGTACACTCAGAGACCAGAGCTTGGCTTGTCTGGAGCCTCCATGTAAGATCATATTAAGACAAGTATCAAGAGTATCAAGACTCTTCTCTGTAGTAACATTCACTGACTGTCTGAAAGGCCGAGTCGCTTGCTGTCATCATGCGGCGTCTTTAAATTCACCTCTTCATTTAGCACTTTAGTGAAGACTGAAAATGCAACAAAACAAACCCTTTGCTTATGTGTTTGTGAATTCTATTTATGTGATGAAAAGGGGTAGCGGGTATTAAAAAAAAAAAAAACTATATACCATATTTGCAATATATATATATATATATATATATATATACACACACACACACACACATATACACACACACACACACAACACAATATCTATTTTGTTTTATATTTAATTTAATTATCAATTTGTTATTGATATAAATTATTTACCTAATTTTTCTATAATTTAATATACTTTTAATTCAAATTCAGGCCACCCATGGAGGACGGGTCCCCTGTTGTGCCTTGGTCTTCACGAGGTTTCTTCCTACCACTTTCAGGGAGTTTTTCCTTTTCCACTGTCGCCCTAGGCTTACTCAACTTGGTATTGGCCTTTTAAGATAATATAACGTATGTAAAATGTAAAGCTGCTTTGAGACAATGCTCCATTGTAAAAAGCACTATAGAAAAAAAATTGAATTAAATGTTTTGCATACGTATATTTTAATTAGCTCGTGTATTATTCGAAGCCATATAAAGTAAATAATAGTTTTGTAATAAATGTAATGACACACATTGCTCTTAAATTGATTTTTTAAAGGATTTTTTATTTATGAAGCGTAAAAAAAATATCACATTTTCTTGAACAAGTTACAGTTACTTCTACCTTTAGTTTCATCATGTATTGAATAACCAAGTGAAAACATGATTTTTTAAATTTCTGAATAATAGCCATTTAAAAATAGTCCGTGCTCTTCCTGTATCAAAAATGAAATAAAAAAAATAGTCGTTCAACAACTCAAAGAAATTACAAGTCCTAAATACGTATGTGATTGCACCCTTTGGTCTGAAAATAATGCTATTGCATTAGCTGGTGTAACAAACAGCATGTGATATTATCAATCACTGTCACATTGTGAAACGCCAAGTCAACAGGAATCCCGTACTAAAGTCAGTCTAGTGGATGGCTGAGCACTCTACTCTTGTAGAAAAACTCCCTAATGCTACTAACGCAGACCACTTGGACTTACCACATTTGAAGCCAACAACTTTGTCCAACAACATTCAGCTCACTGTAATCGAGCAAAAAATATGTCTTCCCTTAAAACCCGCTCTAATTCTCTGAACGACTGGGTTTGAGTGCTGGAGTCAGTTTGTGTTCAGTAAAGGATTCTAATGCCCAAGGTAACAACATCAAAATCAAAAATGCAAAAGGCCTAAAAAACTAACTGAGTTTAATATAGTCTGTACTGTATCATAGTAGAGCCTATTAAATATTTACATTAATGCTTAGATAATTGTTAACCTACAGTTAAAGAAAGCTTATTATAAAGTGCTGGCAAATCTCATGTAATTTAATGAGTCATGGATTGAAAAGTAAAACACTTACTCTTCTGGTGAGCTCAAGGCGCTAGCCGCAAATGTAAACTAATCAGCCTGAAAGCCGTTCCTTTTCCATTGCCTGGCATTACTATCCCTTTTAGGACCCACGTGGACTTATTTGCACTAAGAATACTGTACTGTAGATGTAAAATGATCTGAATCACTAAATTACTGTGTACTTGAATCGTGAAATCATGAATTGTGATTTACGTCATACAGCTCGAGTTTGAGCGAGTACGCCGAGAATTCGACGAGTTCCAAGGTGGTCCAGAAGCAAGGTACAAATGCAGATAGTTTAGCTAGAAAATAACTGCAAATATGCAGAAAACAAGTCAGAATAAATACAGTACAGATAATATTAGTCATAACAGTATATACTTTTGATACATTTAGAGTTTTTAAGTTCTCTGGGTGAAAGTGCCTTGTTGATGAGAGGTCAGATGAAAATGCCTTGTTCAAGCTGATGGAGAAGCAGCAGTAATTCATTACAATCAGGGTATTCAGAAGAGCTTGTCTGAACATTTAACATGATGAATCCTGAAGCAGATGGGCTACAGCAGCAGGCTTGTCTGCTTGGAGTGGTGGACTGTGAGTGGGGATAAGTCTCACTACTTTTGTTTTATACAAAACAACAGCAATTATGACAAGTGCTAGAAAAGCCCCGGCGATCCATACAACTCGGTGAGTCTTGGTTACTTGTTCTACAGGAAAGTTAAAGTCATGATGTTATTTAAACAAACCAGCAAATGTGAGTTCAGACATGGTACTATTCACAGCAGTGGCAAAGGTTAAGAAAGGTTACAAGAACATTTATTAATTTATCCTGGTGCAATAGTAAATGAATGAATAAATAATAAAGTAAAATTCCACAAAATATCAGCATTAAAACTATTGGCACTCTTCAAAACATGGGTAAAATTGTCTGTTTTCAATATTTGTAATCTCAGAATAAAATCTTGATTTCTACATATCCATTTCCAGCAAAAAATGTTTTAAAAAAATAAAAGCAAAAATAATAAAAATAAAATGATCTGTACCAGTTTCAGGCAAAGAGACAGATGGTGAAGTAGAAACAGGTGGCACTGACAAAGAGAAGAAAAAATATATAAACCTTTGTGATGTCATTTCTACAGAAATTCTATATAAAAAGTATATCACAGTAATGCATACAGAATAATAACAGAAAATTTGTACTACAATTCCAAATCAGAAAAGGCTGTGACGATATGAATAAAAAAAGGTTCACTTCATTTCATTTGTTAATAAACATCCATTCCTGTTTCTCACACGTCTGTTGATAAACTGGAGATTATCTGGCCATGTGTGCTCCTCAAAGACATGATTTGTAATCATGATTACAATCACATCACTATATAGTTATTAACCTCATTACTAATCCTAAACTCCCTTTAGGAACAAAGTTTTTTGGAACGTGCTGCAGCCCTGAAATGCCAAATTAATTCCCAAGTCAATCATCGACATGGAGAAGGAGAGTTACCCAAGAAAGTTACTGTAACTGCATTAACGATGATTATAGAGAAAACACAAGGGGGAAGCACGGGGGCTCTGTGGGGTAGCACGGGGGCTCGGTGGGGTAGCACCTCTGCCTCACAACAAGAGATCCCGGGTTCAATTCCAGGGTGGAGCTTTTTGGGTCCTTTCTGTGTGGAGTCTGAATGCCCTCTCCGTGGGTTTACCCCAGTTTACTGTTTATCACAGTCCAAAGACATGGTTAATTGGTTAGGGTAATTGGTGTCTCTAGAGTGGCACTTAGTGTGTTTGATGGATTGGCTCCCCATCTAGGGTTGTTCCTGGCCTTGCGCTCTGAGTTGCCAAGTTCCTGACCCACGACCATGTGTGGATTAGGCGTAAGATAATGGACAGGACTGTGGTAACCTAATGGTTAAGGTACTGGACTCTGGACCAGAAAATCCCACCTCTGAATCAAAAATTCAACTGACTGAATTGTAAGATTGCATCAGTTGTAAGTGGGCGTCTGCCAAATGCCATAACCATGTCAATATACATGGACGGAAAGCACAAGCACTGTGCTCTATTTTTGTGCAGTCTTAAGTAAAGTCACATGACCCACCCCCAGCATGCCACTAAATGAAAGTAAAATTGGAAACACTTTATCTGTTATGGAAACTCGGAGTAGGACTATGGTGTCAGCAACAGCAAACAAAAAAGCAATGTGCAATGCAATCAATAACAGGAGCCAAAACAACTTACCCAGGTTTACTGTAAACTGTGTAGAACACTCTCCATTCTGCATTTGTATCCAAAACGTATAGGTCCTATTATGGTCAGCTGATGAAGCTATAATTGTATGATAAAATGTTTCATTCATAACTTCTGAAGAGCAAGTGTTAGATTTGATTTCGGCCTCATTGATGCTCCATTTATAAGCAACACATTTTATGTTTCTGGTAGCACATGTAACTTGGCAGGTTAGATTCAGTGCTTTCCCAATAGTTCCAGTTTGATTACGACAGAGTATTAAATAATCTGGAAAGAAAGAAGACACATGGGCCAAAATGTCCCATCACTCACACTGATCTCAGGATGTTCAGCATGTCAGTCATCAGCTCTGTAAATGATTCCGTTACTTACTGTCTGATTTACAGGCGGCGCTGATCAGGACCGGCAGCAGTGCAAAGAGCAGTATACTGTCCATGCCTTCTGTAATTCTGTAACAACACGGTAATGAAAGTACAAAACCATTAGCGCCATGCCCGCGCACAGTTTTCATCTAATATGTTAACAGGTAGTAAACCCAGTTAAAAAGCAGCCACATGCCATACCAAGCACAATAACAGCACAGCAATTGGAGGAGCTCATAGATTGTTACTCACATGAGAATCGCGTAAGACTATTGGCTATGCGAGAGCAGGCGGGTGGAGAAAGTGGGCTGTGCGAGAGAAAAAGTTGTGGGTTCATCATAGTTTCAGCATGAGAAATCGGTTGGTGTTTATAGAAAGGGTTTAAACACCGCCACAGCATCTCCAGTTTGTCTTTACCGTCCTATATAAACCCCGTGCCTTCAAGTTACCGCGACTAAAGCAGAGCAACTGGTGTAAAACACACATAAAGCAACATTAATTAATTACTCAGTGACATGCAGAACATTCCCAATATAATATATGTTTAATATATGTATACATGTCATGTCCTGGGGACAGACATCATTTGGTAGAATCACTCACCAGTGTTCATAAAACAAAGTAACTATTTCATATATGTGTGTGTGTGTGTGTGTGTGTCACTTGTAGTCATGCAGTTGTGAAGTTACAGACCCAAATCTCTCAAATCCTGAGTTGAGCACACATTGCTATGCAGCCCTGACGCAGCAACAGCGCCCTCATCTGGTTACTGATCGTAACCATGTACTAAAACGACAATGGAGGATTGTCTCAAAGCAGCATTAGAACAATATATTATCTTAAAAAAAAAAAACAATCCCAAGTTGAGCAAACCTAGGGTGACAGTTGCATTGAAAAACTCCCTACACGTTGTAAGGAAGAAACCTTGGGAGGACCAAGACTACAAAAGGGACCCGACCTCCATGGGCGGTTTAAATGTAATTACAAGCACACTGCTCCCAAAAAGTAGGGGAAATTTTTAAATGAATATGAAGTGATTTAAAAAGGAAGCATTTGATTTTATTTCATTTAACAAGATCATCAGAGAAGCAAATGACAAGTGTACTTGAATCCATAGATCTGAACCAGCTGTTTGTTATTTGAAAGGAAACATGGCCCAAACAAGAGAGTTGTTAATTAAAACAATGGAAAAGGATTATAAACCGTCTTCAAATAGATCCAAAATGGAGTACGGCAAATTATTTTGGTTATTTCCAGTCAAATGTGTAGAAAATCTGGTGCAAATTAATGATTGGATGAAAGCGATATTCAGTGATGAATCATAAATTGGCCAAGGAGACAATGCTGGACCTTTATCTAGTGATGTTAGAATGAAGTATATAAAGAATTTAAAAATGACCCAATTATGATACGGGCTTGCATTTCAGGGACTGAAGGAGGTTGTCATTGTTAGCTCAACAGCTCAGCCCATGTGCTCACAGAAATTATGGCATCTTCTCCGGATGCTTTTCAGAATGGTAATTCATCTTGCGCCCAAAGCTTTACTTCAGGAGAGGTACAGCCATTTAACGATATGCTCAGCAACCAGTATGGATCTGATTCTGGATCTCAAAGTGTAAAATCTTGCAAGCCAAGCAACTGGGTGTCAAAAACCCAACAGGGGCAGCCTGGCAGCAGAAGGACTTGAACCCTAAACCATAGTCCGTTACCTCATGGTCCAGTACCTTTTTTATTTTCTGTGCATCAAATAATTCAGGCTGTCCTATTAGCCTAACAAGGAATAACAGTGGTAATTGTCATTTCTTGCTGATGGTTCCATATCTTTTCCTTGTTCTTAAAAACTATGACAAAGCCAAAATGTTCATCCATTAAACAAAATTAGTTTGCTGTCAAATCAGTAATTTGTTTATTTGTTATAAAGTAAAAAACCTGGATGCTCATCCTTGAAGTTTGCTGGTTCCTACCTAGCTGCTTAGATCAGACAAGCATTGACCAAAATTTGGGCACATTATGTTCTTCCTGCTGCCCTTTCTCGCTATTTACTCTTGAAAACAGCCAAAAAATGTAAAAAAGACATGTTAGTTGAAGTCACATTTACTGAAATCATTTTAACAAACAGATAAATAAATATATCATGAGCAATAACTTTCCGTTTTTAAAACATGATTGCAGAATTCCATTGTCCTGGTTTGCTAAGAAACTCAGATTCTAATGGACAATGCCTCTGTAACTAATATACATACATTACATATTATTACAGATGAACCGGTCTGTGAACAAGAGCGTCTCACATACAGGTTACAGCGTGCCAAAAAGGTCAACATGGAAGTGTCCTGACTGAGCATACAAATGGACAAACCGCTAATCCACGATGTTCTGAACATTCCCCATATAAACCCTGGTCACTTTATTGGGTACACCACCTTGTCACTCACTCATTGTCCATTTGATCATTTCCACTTACCATATGCACTTTGTAGTTCTACAATTATAGATTATATACAGACTATAGTCCATCCGTTCCTCTACACACTTTGTTCGTCCCCTCCGCCCCCACAGGTCTGAATGGATCAGACACAGCAGTGCTGCTGAAGCTTTTAAAACACCTCGGTGTCACAGCAGGACTGAAGATGGCCCACAAATTGCAAACGTCCAACCACCAGCATCCTGTAGGCACAGTAAGTACACACTGGATTTAAAAACTCCTGACCATTACAGAACACTATAGTCTGTAATTGTAGAAATACAAAGAGCTTCTATATGGTAAGTGGAGCTGATAAAAATGGACAACGCGTGTCGAAACATGGAGGTGTATCTAAGTGACCAGTGAATGTACGTTTCACATAGTGAGTTCACAAGTTGTCTGAATCACTTCATGTCAAACCCCTGAAATCTACATGTCTTGCCTTGACAGTATTGAAATGTCTGACTTACCAATAGAACAAAAAAGCCCAAAGACGAATGGACAGGTATGAGAGGCAATAAAATCATCTAGGATAAAACCCACCATGCTCTCGTCATACATGTACTCCCCATTTAATGAAGGTCCAACTTACAGTAATTTGTTTAAGTTGGGAATCCGATAATTAACATAAATACACATTCAGCAGAAATCATCGTTTATAATTCTCCCAGGGAAGCTTTCGCAGACAAATACTGTCCCGGACTGGTTGTGAACCCACCCTTAATCAGGTAAACATTCCCATGTAAAACATGACACAATAATGGCCTACTTCTTAACCAGTGCCTTAACGTGTGAAAATCACAGACATGTCCAGAGAGCAAGGTGTGAACATGACAGGCTGGAAAGAGCCAAATGTTACTGTATATTTCTCACCAAAACTAGATCCACTGCTTTTCTGCAGAAGAGAGGAGATTACAAGAAGCCATCACTAGTCATGCTGGCCACAGTGGACAAGAACACTCAGCCAAGAGAACCGATAAATAACAAGGACAGGAATCATATTCAAAGCTAAATCAACTCCAGAGACGTACATTAAATGTAATAATATTCAACAGTGCAAGAGACATTCTGGTGCAAAATGAGTTCTGCATTCAAAACGAAAAGCTTCTCCTAATACCCATATTCTGAATATAATGCGTTCAGTTCAGGAGTCTTTTAAAAATCAGGGTGGACCCCACGTGGTCATTTGTTTGCTGGAGTTGGTGGTCTCGTTCCTTCTTGCTTAAACACAGGGCTGGACAGAACAATTCAAAATGGCTGCCTATGAAACCGTACGCTGCTGTACACAGTGCTTAAGTTTCTGCACCCGGTACTGTAATGATAACACACACAGATTTATACAAAAAGAGGCACTGTGCTGTAATGAGATGTTTTGGGCAATATCGCTATATAATATCTGTATGACAGTCAAGGTATAAAACAAGATGCGAGGTTGCTCTTATGAGAAAATAAATAATTGGACATTTTATACTTGCAGTACTTTGTGCTAAAATCTTAAGCCACCATTAGCAATGGTATAGTGACCATGTATCCCTATGGACCCACTTGGATTCGTCACTCCATAATCCTTTTTTCCACTGATCCTTTCCTTTCCACCCCGTCTCCCTTCCAAACAGTCGCTACCCCCATAAAAAGACCATTACCGATCAAGCTTCTTCATTACATTTAGCAGATGCCCTTATCCAGAGCGACTTACAATTAATATAATCTTACATTCCAAGCAGTTGTGGGTTAAGGGCCTTGCTCAGGGACCCAACTGTGGCACATGTGGGATCTGAAACCTGGACCTTCTGGTCCATAGTCCAGTACCTTAACCACTAGGCCACCACAGCCTTCTTTAGACTGTTGTAAGGTCAACTTGGAATCCTGATGAAGCTCGCTGTGTTTTTCCCCCCACTTTTTCAGACTTTTCTTCAGTTTTTTAACGCGTTAATGAATATTTAATAATTTTTTTCTGACTGTATTCTAATTAAGATAGCGAAAACATATTATATATGGTCATTATACCATTGCTAAAGCAACTAATCTAATGGTGGCCTTTTGCACAGTACAGTTACATGCGTTTCCTGTAATGCTTTATTTATTAACCAACAATTAAAATGTATTATCGTGCTGTGGAACATTTTCAGTATAAGGATTTAATTTTCTTTTCAACCTCCATGCTCTCTAAAATGCACCTCTCTGTCTTTGTCTCAGTGAACAGCTTGGCATTTGAATGTGCCATGTTTCAGTCAGGCTACATTACATGATGCGTAAAAAACATCCCTGCGATGCAGATGCTGATAAAGAAAGGTGAATAACGTATATCAGAATTAGTGAGTGTGTGATTTGTCTTGTCAGAGCTGTGCTCCTCTGAAACCTTCTGACTGATCAGAAATGAGAAACTGTCGCTTAAATGGGAGTCATGATATCAGATCAGAACATGATGTATATAGGTACAATATAGAAGTAGAATTATTTTGCCTATACGTGGTTTATAAACAGATTTTGTACATCTTACAGTTTAACAGAAACGCGTAGCTGTACTTCTAAACACCACATCATACCATTACGGTTCTGATCGTACTGGTCGGTCTGCTCTGGTCCAGTTCAGTTGTCTACTGCAAGTCTGCAAATGAAACCTAACGTTACCATTATCTTTTCTATTTTCGGCGGCACACCCGCCGATGATGATAGCACTGGATTACTTATGCTCATCATCAATAGAAATTATTTAAGAACTTTGTTCTGGCACATTGTAAGTAAACCTAATATCATAAAATATTGCGATATATCGTAAAAATGTCTTCAAGTACGGTTGTCGTATTGCCCACCCCTTCTAACGAGCATGCGTGAAACGGTGGACACGTCGTTTTCCATCGTCTTCTTACGAAACGTAACCTGGAATGTCATGTCCTACGTTCTCATGGTATCGACAGGCATTATTAATAGAAATTACAGCGTACAGAATGAGTCGTTTTTACATGAATGTCTGGACGGCGCCTACATGCTGCAGTGCAAACAGTCGTTTTAAAGGTACAGAGCTTGTTTGGTCTTAATATGAAGAATTTTAGATCCGGGTGGGAGGTGAATCGTTAACAGAACAGCGAACTGGACTTATGAAGAACGGATGAGTAGAGAAATCTCTGAGTCCAGCCCTTGATGAACACTGGTGCCGATTGCTAGCGCATCACTCGGCACCCCCGTGTACTGACACGTGATCCACCGATTCACGCTCGGAGTCAGACTCAGTCAGGATCGGCGCCAATTCCTGCTGGCACAGAGAGCAGGAATGACACACAGGAAAGATAATGAACCTCCTTCCTCTCTAGCACAAACAGCTTCCTGGAGATGAAGCAATGAAGCAGTTCATTTCTTGACGGCCTGACGGTAGCTGTGTCTCTGGCCTTGGCCGTTGCCTGTCCCGTTGCCTGTGCTCGCAGGAGGCTTCTCTCTGGTGCTGCAGGTGCCACTGCTCTCCTGGAGGCTGGGGCTGGACTGCACCCTCTGTAGAGAGCCCTCCTCTAGCAGCATGGCCTCAAACACGGAGAGATCGTCGTTATCGCAGCGCTGCTTCGCTCTCAGAAGCATGCTGTACGTCTCGTAGCGCGTTTTCTGACGCAGAGAGAAGACGTATTCCTGTTACGATCATGGTATTGAGCAGAAAACTACACAAGGCTAGATATGATTTTTAGATGTAAACAATTACCACAACCAGTTACTGTGGTGCCTCGGTACTCGTCGTTAACACGCTCAAGAAGCCGAAACTGATGAGTACCAAGAAAATATGTCCCATAAGGAATAATGTAAACTGAAATAATCTGTTTCAGATCATCAGAAAGGTCCCTATAAAGTTTAACACTGTTAATACATGCGTTCATGCTGGTCGCCTCACCCATGGGGTTCACATTCAACATTCAAGCGATGTAATGTGAATAAAAACCTGGACCCCTGCCATGTACATTGTGCCATGCCTTTGTTTTGGGCATGACAGGGCACACAGGAATGATTGGTCATGAGACCAGTGGGATGGGAGGCTTGTCAGAGTGCATAGGCAACATTGATCCTTAGCCAGCCCTACTATGGATACCCTGGGATTCGGAAATAGGCTCCGGACACCCCTTATGACCATGAGCAGGATAAGTTGTATATAATAAAGAAGCAAATATGTAAATTAATAAATACATTTATATGTTTCTCTGTGTCAAAGGCATTAACCTTATCATATCTAAACCTATTTTATTACATAACATAAATCTAATCACAACTACTTCCATTTTCTAATGTTATCTTTCATACCTAATTTTTCAGGGGGTTCTCAATCTTGTGTCTATATAATTGAACGCTTCAGGACGTAGAGATTAGGTTGATTTTACAGTTCTGTCTCTTACCTCGAACTCCAGATACTCTTCCCTGAGCCGGTATTCCTCCAGCTCACGACCTTTGACTTTTCGGTCTGGAGGGTAAGAGCGTAGCTCAGCCAACTCAGTGGAGGTGGAATGAAAACGGGCCTCGTGAGCTTGTACCTGTTCCTCCTGCACACAGTTTGAAAGTTAACTGCATATCCAAACCCCTTCAGAGCACCGAGTGATGCCCGTTATACACGATCAGAACTGTATCGAGATAAGCCACATAAAAACACGTTTAAATGCAAGACACATTTAAATCAGATTTAAATCCGATTGTTCAAGTCACTTGCTGGCATCTTCCACATCAAACTTGATTTATTAAAGGGTGAAAATGCCACACTATTCGCCCTCGGTTCGATGTTTAAACTTTTGCTGGCAAACAAAAACTCACTGACCAGTCACTGTTGCGTCTGCTGTTGGCATGGCAACAATAAAGCTGACTGATCGCATTTGAAACAGATGATTCGGACAGACATCAGATCAGCTTTTTACCAATGAAGATGTACTGTATATTATGCGTACTTTTTGTAATTGCACAGCTCGTCCACTAGATGGCAAAGTTACCTGGGTAATTTACGGTATCGAAAGAAGAGATAAGACCAAAAACACTGTGCCTAAGAGTTAGAGAGAACCTATGGCTTTATCACTGCACGTGTAGCTAATTTGTTAATTTGCTCATTTAAAATAAAAAAAATGAACAACTTTGCATATTTGTGATTTTTTTTTTTACCTGAAAATACCATGTCTCCGATCTAAGCAAACTACAAACCTGTAATGTGTTGAAATGAAAACTCTTCGAGACACACAGATTAGTAAATAGAGAGAAGTTCTCAGAATCAAATGAATGTCTTTTCTGTAGGACATAACTGCATATAGAAGGTAATTATGTTGAACAGCTGTTGTAAAATGTATTTTACTGCACATCATACAGAGCAGGGCAAACAAACCTGCAGTAAAATGCATTTCCCTTTTTCCTGCTGAGTAAGTTGAACCAGGCAGTGAAATTACAAAATAATCTTTTTTTGTGTGTCTAACTTGTGTAACTTCCTTAAGTACAAACGCACGTGGTTCAGATCTTATCAGGATACAATCCAGACATAAGAAACATAAAAACATCAACTGCATCCTTATGACCTTAATACAGTTTAATGATCTGACCTGTGATAGTTTGGAGGTGGAGCCTGGCAGCAGGGGGCGGCTGAATTTCTTCTGTGAGCCAATGGCAGCTGGGAGGGGCGGGGCAGAAAACATGGCAGCAACTGTATTGATGCGAGTGATCCAAGACTGCATTTGTTCTGCGTTCCTGTGCGCGCACAATGCGCATACACACACACACACACACACACACACACACACACACACACACACACA